>PVHP010006076.1:0-62196 GCA_004024765.1 Zapus hudsonius
CAGGTCCTTGTTTTAATCATCAGAAGACCACAAACTACTTTTTGTATTATCCTAAGTAACTCTAAGTCAGTAATATATGTCATTAGAACCTAAGATACATTGCTGTATTTTTATGTCTCTTCAAACAAGTTTTCGATGCTATATCTTGTAAAACTTGCAGAAATCAAGAGAAACCTAACACCTCAGGAGCTCCTTCACACATCATTTCCCTTACCTATATTCTGTGAAAACTACCAGAGCTTCACAACTTAAAAAGTACTTCTAATAAAGCTCGTTTCTATTCTCTGAAAATTAGTTAAGTGTTTTTCTTTTTGTTTTTCTTCACACATCAGCAGTCTTTTTCCAGCTCTGTAACAAGAAGTCCCAACTTTGCACTTTGAAATGCACTTGTCCTTAAAACTTATCTCAGACTAGAGCTTTAAAAAAAGGGAAAATTATCCTTTTTATGATTCTAGAGAATAGTGGTTATACACATATTAACTCTAGTACAAAAAATGATTAGGGGTAAGAGTACTGACTGCTTGAGTTATACTGAAAATCCTGATATTTTAATCAAATTGAGGAATTATATACTCCAATACATGAATCAGGAGAGCCATTATTATTTAGATTACTTTTTTGTCACTGATTTACAACTTGAGGGATCCTTATAACTCCCTGAAATATCATATTTGATTTTTGTTTCCAGTCAAGAAGCAGTAATTTATATAAAATATTCAGCTTGTCTTATACATAAACTAATTGACAGATGTAGGCATTCACTTCTTGGGATGAATCATGTGCCAGTGCATGGAAGATGATTCCCAGATAGATGCAAAGGCAAGAGCCCTTTGTTTGCTTTTCCATATTTTCTAATATTTATCTTTAAAATACTGGTGTCAGAAAATAATTGGGGAATAATCTTAATTGAAATATTTTTGTAAGACAAAGCTATTTTCAATGTGTTGCTACTGACAAATCACCATCATATTTTTTTTCCTAGACAGATGCAAACAATAGCAGCATTTGCATAGATTTTCAGGATTTTTTCCCCTATGGAATCTCCACAAGATGAGCACAGTTCTCACAAAAGAAGTCCTTCCACACAAATCAAGATATAGTACTGAAGTTGTCACATTTGGGTTTATTACATATTTATGGTGTCTCATTTTGGCTAGTAACTCATTTAAAGGGGCTTCCAGTGTGAAATGATTACAGATTAGAGACTGACCAATTGCCATTTTGAACCTATATGTAAGAAAACAAAATCTCCAGAAAACCTTTTTTAAGTGGGCAACATTTTAACAGTCATAAAACAAATGATAAAATACTTTAGTGTTCATTATTCTAAATTCATCCAACCGTGTTTATGAATAGGACCTTTATTTATATGTAGTCATTTCAGTAGACATTTGGAAGCCAGTTATTTGAGACACATGAGAGGAAAAGACCATTTCCTCAAGAAGAAAAACAAGAGAGAGAGAGAGAGAGAGAGAGAGAGAGAGAGAGAAAGAGACCCAAAGGAAAAATGCATGCTCATATTTCTCTTTCCTTCCTTCCTTCCTTCCTTCCTTCCTTCCTTCCTTCCTTCCTTCCTTCCTTCCTTCCTTCCTTCCTTCTTTCAACAAGTACTGAATACCTGTTTATGAACCAAGCTCTGGTCTATTGCTAGAAATTCATGAATGATCAAAACAGACCTTTTATTTAAATTATCATATTGCTCTTAGCCATTATTTTTCAGAATGTTAAAATAGATTGCCTGTTATCCCTCAGAATTAATGAATCACTCCACTTTTTCTCATGCTTAGAGCAGAATGCATATGCAATAAACTACCATCTCAAAATGCCTAACAAATGAGACAGTTAATTCAGCCAATTGCAGGGCTAGTCATCATAATAAATGGCAATCATATTTGTAATTGCTTAATGATTATAGACTGTAACAGAGAATGTTTAATGAGTTTGGCTTCTTTCTATTCTTGCTTGGTTGGTTCTGTGCAGAGGACCTCTCCTGTTTCTTCCTCCCAGCGGTAAGCATCTTCGTGGACCTCCTTGAACCTAGACTAGCTCTGTGATTATCTCTGGCTAATGCATGGTTACACAAGTGATGTCCTGCAAGTGGAAGACCTTAGCCCTGTTGGGGTTTATATTTTCTCCCTGAGTACTGTCTTGAGACCTGCGTAGGGAAAGCTTAAGGCAGAAACCAGTTTGGAAATGAGACCCAGCATGCAGCCTTCAGCTCTTCTTCTACTGCTCAGCTAAGCCACAAGAATCTAGGAATCAAATTATTGTTTAAAAAGCCACTACCTTTTAATATTGTGTGGCAAGTTGTGAAAGAACAGATAAAGGAGATAAATACGTACATACAAGCTGTGCCTAATACAACTTATACAAAAGTCAGTATAGCTTCCATAAGCTATTTCTCAAAGACACACATACTGTGAAGTTGCTATATTAGTATGTGAAATCAGAGACAGTAAACAGTCATGAGAGGGTATAGTTATTGGGAAGAAAGCACTTTATTTTTTCACAGATATCATAAGCCCAAAATCCCTCTGGAAGAAAAGGCCAGGTTCTCATAATCAACTATGAGAGACCCAATAAGCTTGGATAGAGTGTGTTAGCTCATCAGAGCCAAAATTACGCTGGAAAGCATTGGCCAGCTATTTAGGTATGTAGCATATTTGCTTAGGTAGCATACTCTTAGGAACAATGGCCATTTGAAAAAATATATGAAGAAAATATTTCTATTTCTTGGTGAATATGCTCTTTATCTTCTTGAGATAATTATTTGTTGCAAGAACATTCTGGATGTGCCAGCAAAACGGGCTACTGAAAAAAAAATTAGCAAAAGCAAATCTTTCAGAACATCTCAGGTAAGCCTTTCATATGGAGACCCTTGCACTTGAAGCCAATTAGTCTAAATAGTCTAGCAATGAATGTGAATTAGAGAGAAACAAGTTTTAGTTATTGGTGGTGCATCTGTCTTCCAATTGAACAACTAGACCTTTACATAGAATATGATAGTGTAGTTACAACAGCAATAAAACTGGGGCAGGCGGTACATTTCTTTGGCATGTGGTCAGCAACGTTATCAGCTTAGCATAATAGAAAGAACATGCAAACTGCAGAAAGGGTGATGGCAATGCTCTTATTATACTCTTGTTCACATTAAAGATGAGTGTCTAGAGGACAATTGTGACTTAAATCCAATCAGATTAAATTTCATGTAATATTTCTGTTGGAAAAAAAAAGTTTTGTTTTCCTCTGAACCCTAAGAGTACAAACGTGGAAATCAACAACCTGGTGGTGCCCTCCTTTTCTTATTAATGAAATTCACAATAAAACTATTACCCGGAAGTATTGTGAAGGGACCCAAATCAAGAGCATTCTGAGGAAATTGTTGTTTTAGGCAATAATCTTTAAACAAGCCAAGCGGGAAAAAATGAATAAAACAAGAAAAATTCTGAATTCCTTTTGTTATATTCAATTGTCACAATAGAGTAATTTTCTCTCATTCTCCATGAATCTATCATCTTGCTAATACTTATGTAAAATCATTTTCATTGTAGCACATAATATATATTAATAAGCTACTAGACTTTTTCTAATATTCTACTTTCCTTTCCACTTTAGATTTAACAATCATATAATAATCACTGGTCTGCTTGTGAATGAATCATATGCAATCATGAGGAAATAGCTAAGAGTGAGATGCCGCCCATGAGAGATTTAATCATAGGAAATGGCTGACTTTTTATTTCCAATAACCATCTGCACTCATGGTAAATCAGGTGCTAGTGAAGCGCAGACCCAGCCTGCTCAGGAGCATAAATCTTAAGTACCAAAAGTCATGGAGCAACAGACCTCAGAAAAACAGAATTTTCTGAGGAAACGTACCAGAATTATCATATAGAAGGTCACCATCTGCAAATGTGTCACATAAATGCATATATTTGGTAGTTGTAATGGCACATTATGACAGGGGCTGTAAACATCAAAACCCTACATTTCTTTTGAAGCTTATCATTTAAAAATATTATGATCATTTATGGCTTAATATAATCTCTTAGACAGGCAACATCTTGAGGGTAGGGGCTCCTCATGCCAACATAATTTTTTATCACCTCTACAGTGCTTTACACTTACAGAATAATGATAATATAATTATTGACTGTGGAGAGAAACTTGAAGGGCAGGAAAGTACTAGAGAATCTCCCCCAACAATTGAATGATGGAGTCAAGTCTCACTTGGGTAGAATTTGTACCAGCCATAAAATTTGAATAAAGTATTGTCTCCTGAGATGAATCCAGTATCTTTTAAGAGGTATGTCTCCTGCTTATCCATTGCCAACTCTATGCATTCTTCTGTCATGGTTGGCATGATAGAAACAAGAGGTATTAACATGGAAGTAGAGGGAGAAGGGACATCCCAGAACCTAGAATATAAAATAAAATCCTATATCTGTAACACATTTAAGTCTGAGAACTTAACACTATATCCTTCTATAGTGGTGCAGAAATATATCTATATTTGTGATTATTAGTGGTTGTATCATTTAGCCTTTGGCACAAAACACAGCAGCCAGAAACTGAAATGGCAGGTGAAGCTGGGAGTGGGGTGTTTCTAACACTTGAATCAGCCTCAGTGTTATACTGTCCCCAGCTTCATGTGGCCTCATTTTCTCCAATTGTTTTCATGTATGCAGAAAACTTCATGAGTGCTAGTCTTTTCTCTCACTTCTGTAAAGAAATAAAATCTGAAGATACTAAAAAGAAATGTAGTTGCTCAAGGCAATTAGCCTGAAAACAGCTTTATGATTTAAATGAGGAAGATATATAGAGCAATAGTTTTCATTTTCTGTGGATTGCAGGTACATGGTGAATTTGATGAGAATAGATTTTCCTTACTAGAATATATCTATGGCATATAGGTATAGGATTATGCTTAACACTTAAGGAGTTTACAGCCTTGGAATCTGTTCACAGTGTCTAGGACTATATAAATTCACATCAAAAGTCTGCATAGCACACTAATGGAGGACTCTGTAGACAGTGCACATTATAAGTAACAGCTCTTAATTGCAGATTTAAAACATTATTTATGTTTTTCCTTTTATATTATCGTACTTATATATAATGAGTATTGACCCTATTTCTCCAGATCCCCCTTCACCCCTCCCACTAACACCTTTCTAACACATTAATCCACAGCTAGGAAATGGAACGAGCTACGTGTTCACAAATAGTGACTAGTTTAGGAAGATGTGGTACATGTATACAGTGGAGTTTGGTTCAGTTGTAAAGAAAAATGATAATGAGAAAAATTCCAGGAAAATGGCTGGAACTAGAAAACATCATAGTGAGAGAGATAACTCACTCCTATGCAGGTGTGGGTTTTGAACTTGTTTAGTGCCTGAAAGTCTGAGTTACTGTTCAAGCCAAGAAGCTAGAAAGGAGCCATGGAAGAGGAGTTGTGTGTATGTGGGGGGAATAGAACACATAGGACGTGGATAGAGATTACTTTCTTTATTATTCAATCTTTCTGGATATTAATCAAGCACATGAGAGACTGAGGAGTCCCATGTGAGCCTAGGCATATAGCAAAACTGGATCCAAACAAAAACAAGCAAACAAACAAACTTCAAATAGGCTGAAGTTGGTGGCTTACACCTCTACCAAGCAGGTTGAGGCAGAAGAATTAGGAATCCAGGTTAACCTCAGCTACATCTCAGGGATTCTGAGGCTAGCCTAGGCTGCCTAAGACCTTCTCTCAAACATAACAAAAGCAAATCCAAAACTAAAACTAAACAAGGTTATATGATAACAGTGTTTATCATGTTGGGTTATAAGTACAATTTATTAAACTTTATTTCCAAATATCCATCTAAAATCCACATGTAAAAAGCAATGACTCCATTGTTTTCAGAAAATGGTTTTCAGACTTTTCAAAACCCCTCAAAATTATTGTTCATCACATGTGATGCCTGAGATTGAACTATTTCAAGCTAGACAGTCCATACTTCTACCTCAGACACACTTATAATTCTCTATGCCAAATTACATTGGCATTTGACCTATGAGAACCTGTTTGCTCTTAGAGAAATGATCATTTCTAAGAAATGTCCTACAACATGCTGTGCTCACACTTGCTGCTGTTTTTCTCTTTCATTTATCTAAAAGCATGGGAGAGAATTGAGAAAACTTTGTTGCATAACCTATGCCATTGTATGTGAAGCCAAATCCAGTCCCATTCAGCAGATAATATGAACTAAGAGACGTTTATAGTTAGGCATGCTTTCAAATAAAATGTTATGTTGAATTATGGTAATTTACTTATTTATTTTACTGCTCAGTATTTAGAAAAATCAACAAACAAGCAAAGAAATCCTCCCAGGACCAAGCATCATGGAGCATTTGCCATTTGTCATGGAGTAAAAAAATGTGAGGCTGGTTTCAAGACATGCAGATTTAAAGATCCATCCAATTAGCTTTAATGAGTCAGCAGAGTTTGCCCTGGACAACCAGTAAATTATGATAAAAGTTATGTGTTAAATTTGAACATGATGTTTTCTTCAAAAATTTCCTCCATGAAAGAATATGCTTTTGGGCTGGAGAGATGGCTCAGCGGTTAAGGCACTTGCCTCCAGTGCCTAAGGCCCAAGGTTCAATGCCCCAGGACCCACATAAACCAGAGCCACAGGTGGTCCTGGTGCACTCTCCTCTCTCTCTTTCTCTCTTTCTCTCTCTCTCTCTTTCTCACACTCTCTGTGTATCTCTCTATCTCTCTGCTTGAAAATGAATAAATAATTTTTTAATAATGTAACTCATTATGGACAATAAAAATTTAAATAAAATAAGTAAATTAAAAAGAATATGCTTTCATAATTGCATACCTTACTGAATCAAATATTATAGAAAAATCCTTAGACACAAACTGTGAAGGGAGTTTCAGTAAGTCACATTACTAGTATATCACTAGTATATCTTAACTTGTGGTAACAAGTAGCAGGTCAGGTGCATTGCCACTCTGCTCGATCCATTTTAGTCTCCTTTACCTCCTCTGGGCACTTGATACACTAAAACCCATTTTTTTCTACTGAAGTCCTTTACTCTTCCTGAAGCATCTCAGACAGACCTGAAGCAGCTCATGGTCTCCACCCCACCCTCAGTGAAAGAGCACCCTCCTGCTGTGCTCAGATCTGACTCACAAAAAGTGACCTAAAAATTGGTCATGAGTTACTTATATAGATAGTACTAATACTAATAAAGAAATATTAATAATAATAAAGAAAACTCCTTAAGATTCCTCATTTGACATTTGGTTAAGAAAGGTTTATAAGGAATGGCCATGTGAGAAAGAATTGACATGGTGGTGCCTGTAAGTCTCTCTGGAAAGACTCATTTTACTGAGCCTCTCATGGGCTCTTTGGATACTGCTGGCGTGTCCTTCAATTGGGTCTGTATTGGTATCTGCCTTTGTAATGTGCTTCAGCTAAAGCTTCCATTGGAAGATTCCAATAATATGTCTCAAGTAGAAATTAGTTTTACCAACCCCATCTATCCCCTCCATTTCCCCTGTCCTGCCATGCTGATTAACATTCTTCCCTGAGGGCATTTGAATTTAAGATACAATCTAATTAAACCTATAAAAGTTCCCATGATATAGATGCTTCCTGACTTAACAATTTTCTGAAAAGTAGAAGGTAGTACACAGGTCTTTCATTTGTCTTAGAGAAAAATCCCTTTCTTAAAGCAATTGATCTCAACATGATTGACATTGAAGAGACATACAATGCTTTCTTTCAGGGATGTCCTGTAGATGGCAGGGTGTTTAGTAAGTTATTTTCAGGTTGATGGCATGAAACACCTGACCAAAAGCAGCTTGTGGGAGGAATGGGTTTATTTTGGGTTCCAGTCTCAAGGGGAAGCTCTATGATGGCAGGGGAAACCCCAGCATGAGCAGAGGCTGGACATCACCTCCTGGCCAACATCAGGTGGACACTAGCAGCAAGATAGTGTGGCAAACACTGGCAAGGGGAGCTGGCTGTAACAATCATAAATCCACCCCCAACAACACACCTCCAGGAGGTTCCAGTTCTCAAATTACCAGCATTCAGAACATGAGTTTTGGGGGGACACCTAATTCAAATGACCACAGGCACCCTTTTCCTCCTCATGACAACAATTGTCTCTAGATAGTGTCAAATGGCCAACAAGGAGAGAATTTATCCACCTACTATCTTGTTGTCAAAAAATATGGAGAGATCCTGCTAGATCCAGAATGGTAATCAGCTCTCAGATGGTAGCATGTGTAGCACTGGAAGGTGTGGCATGAGCTGCCAGGGGAAATTGGTCAATGATATTTGGAGAAAGCAGAGAACACTGACATACACTATTGACAGTTGTCACCAGAATGCTGAACACACTGCTGTATGAAAGAGACCAGCAAGCTAAGAAATGTTCATTTGTGTAATAGTGGCACTAAGCCGAGCAAGGTAATCAACTGCTTACTGATCGGCTAAGAGACAAGGAACCCTTAATTGGAACTGGGATCCATGGCAAAATCCTATGGGGACCAAGAACCTGGACTCCAAGGGGAAATTCCCACTACCAGAGAGCTACAGAGAGGCTACACCCATTAGACTCTAGCCAAAATAGCAATGCTGTCTCATTTAACCTATATTGATCTCACTCTCCAATGGAGATTCTGAAGAGCCAGGGACAAACCAATTCCACCTACAAGATATTGGATGATGGCTAACATCCTGGCAGGAGATGTTCCACCCCTGGCCTATCATGTAGGGCTCAAATGAAACCTAGGAGAAAGTGAGGAAATAAATGAGAGACCTATCATCACAGCAAATCTGATAACCCATAAAAGCACTTGGGATCTGAACCCCTGATGTTAAGTTTGATCAAGTACTTTTAATGACTGAGATATCTCCCTGGTCCTCAAGGCAAAACTTTTTTTTTTTTTAACTGAAGCAAAGGCTAATTTTATTAATACAAAAATCCAAAAGTCAAAATCCCACTGGACATACAGATTATTTCATCACAAAATCTCTTTCCATACAAGGCAATACTTTTTGAGCCTTACTTCGACACCTAGCAAAACAAAGCCTCTGGTAACACATGACGGCTAACAAGACTTGAGCCTTTCCAGACAACAGAAAGCGTTGTGGGTATAAGAGAAGGACTGAGGAGTGATGAGAGCTATGCATACTGAATAGTAAGTGCACATGACAAATACATGACAGTCCTCACAAGACATCATCCTGAAAATGGCAAAGCTGGGACACAGAGGACAAATTGGTAGCACAGGTCAGGTTCAGTGTCAACTTTACTCTTCACACCTGCTCCTCTCTGCTTGGAACTGTCTCTCCACCCCCCTACTTGTTCTTACAACACCGCTCCTAGAACATTCTTACAGGCTGAAATAAATACAGCTTTCCCTCAGAGTTTCCAAAGATGTGTTTCCAGGACCCTTTAAGGCTCACAAAATCCAAGGATGATCACTTATCTTATATGAAATGATTTCATATTTTCATATGACTTAAACATATCTCCCAAAATGAGTTAAGATGATTTCTTAACAGTAGCCAATGCAATGAAAATGCTAAGAAAATACCTTTTTGTGCTTTGAAGTCTAGACAGTAGTAAAATAGTTTTTTGTTGTTGCTGTTTTGGGGTGTGTGTGTGTGTGTGTGTGTGTGTGTGTGTGTGTGTGTGTGTGTGTTATGTTTGGCTGTGGACATGCCATGGTGTTTATCTTCAAGGTAAGAGAACAACAATCACACACTTTCTGTTCTTTCCTTTCACCTTTCATTGTGTGATGGGGTTATCTCTTTGTTTTGCCCCTGTGGGTGCCAGACAAGCACCTGGCCTGAGAGCTTTGGGGTCTTCTGGCTCTGCAGGGTTTGCTGTATGTAGGCAGAGGACTACTTTGTGTCTGTTTTACATGGTTCCTGGGAGGCTCAAGCTCAGGTTCACAGACTTGCAAGCAGGAACCTCTAATGCTGGGCCATCACCGCAGCTCTTTTTATCATAGTTTTGGTTCAGTTTTGAACCCACAGGAAAGAAGGGCCAATAGTATGCATGTTTAGCTTTTTCAATTTCTTTACCCAAAGACAGGAAGTTTCTACAGGACAATGGTTTTGATCCAAGTTCCAGCACCTTTAGAATGCTTTATACATGCTAAGTTCTCTATGATAGCTGCTAAGAAATACATGAAAGTCCAAAGTGAATGAATGTGCAAAATGAATCAATGCTGGGGCACAAATATCAGAGGATTTGAAGTCCACCAGTCAAAACAGAGTTTTGTGTTGAAAAATAGACTTCAACTTGTTTTGGGAATGGTTTTTATTTGAGTTTTCTGCAGACAAGAATGCCAACCATACACATATTAGGGATTCAAACACAAGAGAGTGACAGTGGCTCTCATTTTCCTCCTTTATTTTTGCCCTGAGACAGGAGAGGAGGGAGGCCTTGAGGCAGAAAGCCAGTAGATGCCTGGCCTTCATTTGGGGAACAGGACTGTCCACTTGTGGTGCCTCTGTTCTGCAAAGGAACATCAAGAGGGGGGTTTTCACAATGTACCAGAGTTACCTGGTGTTGAATTCAGCTTCACATTGCTGGGATGAACTTCCAAACAGACATGGTTTATGGGAGGAACGGGATTTATTTTAGGCTTACAGATCCAAGGAATTTCCATAACGGCCAAGAAGCTGGCTCCCTTTATCAGATCCAAACAGTGAGAGAAACCATCTCGAGCCACCACACACAGGCAAGCAGGGCCTCCAGACCTCACTCTGCATACATACATGGCTGGAATTTAGATCCTCCCTTAGTGACGCCTCCTTCAGCCAGGTGGCAGGAAATCCAAGTTTTGATGAAACACCTGAGTCTATTGGGGGACATACATTCAAATTGCCACACCTGCTCTGACATGCCACCATATTGTAGTTCTCTGGTCATATGTGAATGGTATGTGTGGATGCCTTTGTGATTACATGTGGAGGCCAGAGGCCTTCCTCTCTCACTCTCTACCTCATTTTTTGAGACACTGAACTCAGAGCTCACCAAATCATCTCGTTTAACTAGACAGCATGCCCTAGGGATCCCACTGTCCCCACCTGGGGCCACAGGCATCCAAAATGTACTTGACCCTGGCAAAGGGGACTAAGACCCTCACTTGCACCAACAGGAGCTTTACCTACCCTACTGTCTCCTCAGCCCATGTATTTCTCTAAGTTTTATTTAATTTGTCTAAGTAACTTAAACCCATTATGCTCTGTTTTAAATAATTTTCCATCCTCTTGTCTCAAAAGTTATGAAAACAGGTATATATTCTCATCTCAAAAAATAATCTTCCATCAGATGAAAATTTTACTAGGCCATCCCCCTAAAATTAACAAAGTTACTAACTATGCAATTTTTCATTTTAAATTAAATCATAGGCATAATTTTCTTCTCTCCCTAAACCCATTAAAAGTCCAGGACTTTATAGCAGAAATGACATTGAATGATTCACAAATTAATGAGACCATTGTTAGAGAGCTTTAAATTTTAGGGAATAGAATGGGATAAAAACCTTATAAAAGTCCTAATGTCTCTGCCCCCTGCTCTTTGTGAAGCACACACGTTGCTTATTTGAATACTAAACCTGTATAAAGCCACTTTATGATCACTTTGGGCTGCATGACTTTCTGTGGATGATTGAGTGTATCTTATTCTTTCCACAAGGCAGATCAGTGAAAACACTCTCACTATAATCTTATTGGAGGATGCAGACATTTGTGTTGACTATGTGAGATTTGGGCCCATCTCTGGTTCCTTCATCCAGGAGAAAGTTTTGTCAAAGATCTGTGATGTAAGGCCATGTAATGAAGTTGGGGACTTCAGCCAATTTCTGTGTCAGCACTGTATGTTCAGGTTCAAGAATGATGATGTTCCAGTGCTCAGGTTATAGGAAGGGGATCTGAATACGAGAGCCCCTAGCTCTGAGTTCACCTTGGGTCAGGAAATTCTCTGCTCCCTCTCAAGGAATCTCATGCTTTGACCCATGTTGTTTTTCCTGATTAAACTGTTTCAAAGCAAAAAAAGGGACAAAAATAGGGCCAAGCAGCCATCCAGGCAAATGTACCTTTTATGAATCTAACTCTAAACTTGTAGAGAATTCTAACAATGGCCTATTAATATAGCAATCACTCAATGTCATGTCTATTATAATGTACGAAGCTCTTAAAAGAGAAAGAAAAAAAGGAAAATTGTTTTACTCCCATGATTCAATTTAAAATGAAAAGTGAAAAATTGCACTGATGGTAGTCTTGTTAAACTTTTTGGATTTGCTTTATGATTTAAAGGATGGACTTTTTTCCTTCAGGGTCATGCTTTTGTCTTATTTTAACACTATTCGGGTGCATTCTCATCTTCCTAGGCCCAGTATGAATGCACTTGTCGAAAAATATTTTCAGGGCTGGAGAGATGGCTCAGAGGTTAAGGCACTTGCCTCTAGTGCCTAAGGCCCTGGGTTCAATTCCCCAGTACCCACATAAGCCAGACCCACTAGGTGGTGGCCCTGGTGTGTTCTCTCTCTGCTTGAAAATGAATAAAATATTAAAAAACTATTTTCATAAAAATATATTGATAACTTGGTAACAAATGCAGCCTAAAGAGGCCAATAAAACAGTGAATAGAAAGCAGACTATTTAGGCAGAACTCCATACAACACCTGCCCACATTTGTAAGCTGGCCCTTTACCTGGGGTGACTGATAATCTGGGTTCCTGAGATCTTTCAGGTATTCTTGCCCAACCACACCCGCAGATCTCTGCATGGGTTGTTCCCCACTTGCCTATGCAGAGATACCTTCAGAGCATTGCCTTAGGTTGTCCCTTGAAGGATACTGTCCCTTGCTCAGGGAGCTTCTTTGATAATATTTTAGGATTTCTGTCTTTCCGATTCCTGGGATTTTCCTAGAAGGGGAATTTCCTAGCTCTCCCAGGCTGCTGAAGCTTGCCACCCTGTGATTCTGGAGTGCATTTGGAACATTCTGGTTCCTTAGCCAGAACCTCAGAGATTATGGTCACATAGCCAAAGCTGTTGGATTGTTCACTATGAAGGTACATAGCTTCTACCAGGGTGGGAGATGTGTGTATTAAATTCTAGGCTTCTGAACTCCTTTGCTACCCGAATCATTTTTTTTGCACACTGTTTCTCTTTGGGGGTCCAGACATTTCCAGGAGAAGAGAAAAATTGACATTGTAATCCACTTTCCCATATAAGTAGTGTAAAAAAATTAGAGGAATGTTAATTTCTTGCTTTTGAATATTCATTTTTTAGTTTGGCAAGTTGTATTATGATTATATAAGAAACTAACTTTAGGAAACATGGGTAAAATGGATATAGGAATTCTCTGTGCCATCTTTGTAAACTTTCTGTGAATCTAAAATTACTCTATTTTTTTAAATTAAAAACTTAGTGTACCTAAAACTTAGAGGATCTCCAGTGATTCAGAGTGACAGTTCCCTTCTAGAAAATGACACACCATTTGTCCATGACTGAAGATCATCTATCACTTACCTAGGCGCATTAGAGACGACTATGAAATGTCTCATTCAGTGCGTTTCTCTGTAAAACACTCAGCTTAAGCGGGAGGGGGTGCAATAGAATATGTACTGCAAACTTCAGAATTCAGAGGGTAAGAAAAGTTCTCTTGTTTTAAATACATAACTCATTTTCTTCAGGCTTCCCTTTTTTAACTAAATGGTTATGCAAATAGAATTAAAACAGGAAAATAAATGATCTCTGCTTTTGCTCTTGTCCATTATAAATATGTACACATTTGTATAAAGTGGGAAAGTGGTTGTTAGCAAAACTAATTTGGAAAGATAGGAGAAAATTTTGGTTAAAAATAAAGTACAGCAAAATGAGTTTGGGGAAAATGTCACGTGTGGAAAAATAAATTGATTTTTTTTTTTTTTTTAGTTTTTATCAACACCCTCTTTGAGGGTCTTGGAGACAATTATGGCACATGCATATTTTAAGTCTTTCCCCCAGAACACTAGACTTCTTCAATTTCTAAATTTGTTATTTGCAAATCGAATTCATTTCTCTGGCATCATTTTCTTGTCTCATTATGCTGAATTCAGCACGTGCTTGTTTTGAAACCCTCTTTAAATAAGAGTTCTATTTCTCTGCATCATCTGTAAGTCCTTAACCATATACACAATCATTTTTGTTGAACCAACTTTCCATTCCACACACCACAGCTTCTAGAAATTCTACAATGAGATACAACATTAGGTGACTCAGGAAAAAAAAAAAAATTCTGGAGATTCCTCCCTTTCTCTTTCTTGCCTGTTTTTGAGAATTTCTGTAAATCAGAGAATGAGAATGGAAGTAGAGAACATTCTGATTGTTGTCATTCCTCCCCCTGGGTGCTGGTCTATGCTGGCTTTAAGTGACTGTTCTTAAAACGATAATTCTCCTAAATTCATTATGGAGCAAGGGCACCCATGTGTTTTGGTGGTGCTGGTGGAAATACTACTTAAAACTCAGACAGTTACAGCAGGTTCTCCTCAGAGCAACCCAGCTGGCAGAAATCTACCTTCATTAATTGAAACGATTCTTACTGCCAAGTCCTTAAAAACTTCAAAAATTTATTTATTTATTTATTTATTTATTTATTTATTTATTTATTGTTAATAAGTAGAAATTCTGAATAAGTCTTATGTTTATACCTCTATTTCTCTCTTCCCTGACACCAATCCACTGAGAGCTATAAGTTATGATGGAGGGCTATGAATTATACAAGCACTAGAGAGATTTTTTTTTTGGGGGGGAGGCAATGGCTCTGCGTATTCCTCCCATCATGGCTCTTACAATCTTTCCGCCCCTTAAAATACTTTTTCTTTCAACTTAAAAATACCTACTTATCTCCATGAGTGAAGAGTGGTGTGGTTTAATTACGAATATTTAAAAAAACAAATTATATAAGTTAGAAATTTAGATGAAGAAACTTAAATGAAAAATCAGGTATTTCTTGATTTTTCTAAAAGAAAGAAATTCTCGATATAAATTCTAGTTTCTAAAAGATGCTATAAAACACAGTTCAATCCATATTGGTCACCTTGTTTTCACTTGTATATGTATCAGTTCTGTCAATCACACAATATAAATTTAATGCTAATGATTGTGATGTAGATATAATTATTCTTTTTAATTTAAAATATTTTATTTTGGCTCAGTGGTTTCAAGCAATTACTGGCAAAGCTGCCAGCTCAAGTTCAATTCCCTGGTACCCAGCAGAGCCAGATGCACAAAGAGGTGCATATATCTGGAGCTTGAGGCCCATCTTCCTCTCTCTCTCTCTTTCTCTCTCTCTATTTCTCTCTCTACCTCTCTCAACCTCTCTCTCTCCCCCTTGTGAATAAATAAAATATTTTATTTTGTGATAATTAGGAAAAGAAATTCAAGGCAGGCTTTAATGGCACAGTACTATAAATCCAGTTATTTCGGTGGCTGTGGAAGAAGGACTGGAATTTCAAGACTAGCTTGGTGTATGAATTCAAGTACAGTCAGGAAAAATTAAAGAGATCCTGTCTAAAAAGGGTAGCAAAGCAGTGGGTGTAGTATACTTCAGAGGAAGAATACATTTAAGGCTCTAGGTTCAGGCCACAGTAATGCAGAAGAAGAATAAAAAAGAAAATAATAAAAGATAAATGAAATCCCACTCTAAAGACTACTCATTCCCTTTTCACTAGATGGTGATTAAATATAATCTTTATTTCTTTTTACTTGTCTTTTTTCTTTCTTGTTTTGTTTTGAGGCAGAGTTTCACTCTGGCCCAGTCTGACTCAGAACTCACTCTGTAATCCAGACTTAATTTAAACTCTCCCTAATCCTCCTACCTCACCCTCTTGAATGTGGACACTATAGCTGTGAGCCTCCATATCTGGCTCTAAACATATTTGAGAGTCTATTGGGTACAAAGCATTATACTATAACACTATATGCTATTTCACTTTCTTCCTAATGTTTGCACTTATTTCTCTCAGAACAAATGACTGCATTTCAGTTTATTAGACATTGTGCTGGGCAAAACCTAGCCCCTGAAACTTGTGAGGACCTTGCAATGGTAATTAGGGTTAAAGGACTATAAAAGAGGAAATCCTGCTATCTAATCAGACAAGCTCTTGAAAGCAGGGAAGAAAGGGAGGTCAGAGATTTTAAGCACTCTAACACTCCTTGGCACTCCTGGTTTGCTTTGAGACATAGAGGCCCGGATCTGAGAACTGGTAGGAGCTCTGGAGGAGAGAAAGGTAGCCATCCATGGATACAACAGGGGGGGGGGGGGAATCTTGGTCCTGCAAGAGGAGCTCCTGCATTAACTAGCAACTCGGAATCCTTTTTCCAGAGGCTTCTTGGAAGACCACAGCTGGCTCACACCTTGATTTTTTTTTAACCTCAGAAAATCTACAGCAGAGAAATAGGTAAACCTAGGCAGACTTTTTTGCTTGTTTGTTTGTTTGTTTGTGTTTTTGTTTCTGAGATAGGATCTCACTTTAGCCCAGGCTGACCTGGAATTCACTCTATTGACTCAGAGTGGCCTTGAACTCACAGCCATCCTAATCTTCCTACCTTTGCCTCCCAAGGACTAAAGGTGTTCACCACCATGCCCGGCCTACCCAGACTTTTGACCTACAGAAAATGAGATTGTTAAATTGCTTCCAATTGTTATGCTGGTGATACATTCTTATAGCAATTATAATTAATTTATGCAGACAAGAGAATAAATGTAATGAACAGGGACTAAACTACCACTTAAGGGTTGCTGTTCCTTCCCATTAATTTATATGTTCTTAATAAGATTTAAAGAAATATAACACCATTAGGTTCTTATTTTTGTATTCTAATGAAGGAAGATAAGTTCTTCATTTTAGTTACTGGCCATATGTCTGAGCAAGTGGTGGTCTTGCTCCGCTGAGTTTGTCGTTTATAAGGTTCCCCCTTCACTCCCAAACACTAGCTCCTTTGTCTTCCTGTACAAAATATTCTATTAGTTCCAAAGTGCCAAAGATTTCCATTCCCAGGCTATATTAAGGGTCGCTTGCAACCAATACTCCTCTCCCCAGATAGACCTAAGGCCATTTCTAGAACCTGACAATCTGCTTCCCTTTCCCTGTGACCGACATGCTATGTGTACCTTTAGGCCAAGCGCTGGCCAAGGACCACAATACATAGATTTGAATACAGTGGGCCCTTTTGTGATGGAAAGGACAGCTTCTCACAGTGCCTGATGGACCAGGGGTAGGAAAAGAAGCAAAGGGGCCACAGGTCAAGAACACAAAGACTCTTCTCTGCACTACCACCTCCAGCCTTGACCTCCATAGTGCTGGGGTTTGGCCTTCTCTGTTGCTGTACCAACGTCATTAGAGAGTACTTGCTTTATTTAATGTGATAAACAGAAATAGATTTAAATTTTGAGTATGTGTTATTTGTGACAGCTTTGCACTTTCATTTTAGGCCCTGGAAATCTCAGTTGTGCCGCAGTGACTATGAACCTGAAGTTAACATTTGCTGAGTGTCGCTGCTGGCTAGGGGTCCTGCAGGAGCTTCAATGCAGAGGTGGCCCTCTGAGGTATAAAGAAGATATATAAAGATATAAAGAAGCTCAAAGAAGCTATAACCTTTCCTGTGTGGGTAGTGCAGGAAGGAAATTCCAGAGACTCAGGAAGCCATTAAGTCTGAGGAAGGTTTGCAAGACCCCACCCTAAGGCTACATAAAGGTGAAGGAATTCTCTCCTTGACTCCCTGTCTGTTGGCTGCTGGTGCTTGTTCTTGACTTGCACTCGCATCCTATGTCCCAGTTTCCTGGGCCTCACATCGTGGACTTGAGGAGCAGCCGCTCCCAAGGGAGCCATCAGGCCTTCTGGGCTGGATTGGGACTGCTGAGGCCTCCAGCCACGTGGACTGAAGAGCTACTGGTTTCTTCACCTGTGGGCCTGCAGACTGCTATTGTTGGACTGTCCTAAGCTACCCCAATAAATTCCCTTTTACTACGATCCATTCTGTCAACTCTGTTTCTTCTAGAGAACCCTGATTAATAAACCCATCAAAGAGGGTCCCCAGTCAACTGGGGAGAGGGAGGAGGGAAAAAATAGGGATACCATCATAAGACTTGCTCATACAATGTATCTAATTATGGATAATAAAGATATTTTTTTTAAAAGAACCCACCCAGTATCCAGTTCCATTTATTGGCTTCTCAGCATCAGGAGCCAGACTCCTGTTTCAATGGTCTGCCTTCCTTCATGGGTAGCTTCTGTCACTCAAGCCAGCTGAAGCCAAGAGCACAAGAGGGATGCTTTGGAGACAATTACTTTTAAGCTTCTTTTTTGTACATTTTTAAAATAATTTTATACTTTTCTTTTAGGCCATAACTTAGTCATATGGACACATGACATTGAAAAAGCAGCAGGGATGATTTCTTTTAGTTGAATTGTTTCTATGCACCACAGCCAGGGTTGTAATTGTAACCAGAGAGGAAAGCCTGGCTACTACATATGTCTTCTGCCATTGCCTGTCTATAAAGAGTGTAACAATTTTTATTTGTAGTGATGCTTTAAGAAAACAGTTTGTTTATGAGCTTCTGGAAGGAAACAGCATTGAGTGTAAACAATGTTTAAAAACAGTTGCAACAACTGCACTGTGATCTGCAGACATCTGGCATTTTTATTGGGGATAAATGTCCAGGTACAGCTGATGCCTTTAGAGCTTTTTGACAATGTTCACAGAAAAGGAAATGCTAAATTGTCGTGAAATGAAAACAAAGTGTTCAAACATCACGGAGGTTTTGAAAATCTGATGCTCATAGTGAATTTCTAAGAATGAGGGGTGTGGGGCTTATTTGAACTCATTTAAATTTATAAATTTCAATATATCCTACAATAACAATTCCAAATGGGATGTGGTAAATTCTGCTTTAAATTGGCCTTACTATATTTGGAATAATTTGCATTAAATGAACATTTAAATCCAGTGTAGTTCCTGTTCAATGACGTTGTTTTCTTTACTGATGTATTTAATATTCAAATATGATTTTTTTGAAAAAAATTCAAAATTTATACATTTTCATAGCAAGTATCTCTTTAAATTTCTAGAAATAAAGGCCAAATGATTTCTTTCATACTTCCTCCATTTATAGGAAAATGCTAGGCTGATTGTGGCCTTTTGCCCTAATGAATGACTCCTTCCTTCATCAAGCACAATTCCCTTGTAATTAAATAAACTCATTTATGAAAAAATACCTGTGGTGAAAAGGTAACTTTTTCCCACAGAAATCATGGCATAATGATGTGTCAGTTACTGAAATAAATGCACAGATACTAGTGTAAAGCAAGGGATAAGTGGTGACAAAAGTGAAAATTGTCAGTCCACAGGTTAATAACGCCATTGGGCTTCAGTTCCTAGCCAAACTGGAGCTAAAAAATCCAGCGATTTGCAGAAAACTGGGCTTTTTATAATATCTGCATATATATGTATAGCATTTAGGCCACAGAGACTGGCTTGTTCTTGAAATTTAAATATTTTGAAAGGGAAAAACAGAAAGAAGAAAAATGAAAACAAATCGATTATTATTAATATATTATATATTATTGCTTTGCCTTTATAATTCAAATGATTTCTCTAAGAGAAACCTTCCATTGTGTGATTTATTTGTGCTGCTTTCTATTTAATGATAATTAATAAAGAAAACAGGAAGAAGCAAAATATACTGTGTGAGCAAAACACATGGGAATTTGTGAAGATCAATTGATTTATCACCTCAAAAGATTGGATGTGATTCTATAGAAATAAATTTCTCATCTTTATCATTTTAGGATGTGGCCCCTTTACTGTCATTCCCCTTTTATAGTTTAGTAGGTTCCTGAAAATGATGGGTGAGTTTCTTCTTCTGATTGGACAAATTGCTACTCTACAATAGTGTTAGGCCAAAGAATGTGATATCTTTTTTTTTTTAAGGAAAAAAAAATCTCAGTATGTCGTTTAGGATGGTCTTGAAGTAGTTACCCTCCTACTTGTTGAGATGACAGGTGTGCCTCACCATAACGCTGGTCCTACACAATCATGCAGAAATATCTAAGGGAAGAAGGAGCAAAATGAAGGATTCTGAAAAGGCAAGAGTACTTTTTAGGCTGACAGGATAATGGAGTTAGCTTTTTCATGTAAAAAACTTGATGTACAATGTCAAGAGTCTACAATATACATGTATGGTTTTTCATCAGAAAGAAAAAAAAAGTGTTCTTATGAAGTAAATATACATGTCTTTATCTTTTGACATTGTAAGAATAAGTAAACTGATGGATGTTGAACTTCTCATTTTTTATTAATAATCTCTTTATAATTTTTTTCAGCATGATGGGGGACTAAGAAAACGAATCTGACCCTTCTCAGAGCAGGACCCTTTGTAAAGCATGTGACAATGTACATTGAGAGAGCACAGAGCTGAACTCTCAAGCTGCCTGAGCTTTCCTCTGCTTCAGCTTCTGACACAGAACGGGGGGCTTTGATAGAGAATTGCATGAACTCTCCTTTTACCCCATTCTTACCCATCCAGAGGCCCCTTGCAGATCATTCCAAACACTCCCTGCCTTTTCCTGGCGGCCTCCTCAGGCCATTCCAGCCTGAAGAGTGAAAAGGCCACTTTGGCTTTTATTGCTGAAGCCTGTCTTTCAATATTAGTGGGGATTTAAGAGTTGATGTATTTCTTAAAGTCAGACTAACGTGGCAAGCATTTTGGATGAGTAAGTCCTCTTTTGTGTGTCTGCTTCATTCCTTTGTTGGAGTTACACATTTTCTGTGTGTGTTGCGGGGTGGAGGGGGAGTTGAGGAATCATGGAAAATTGCCACTTGTGCGGTAAATTACTGTTTTCACCCATCAGCCATGGAAAATGCTCTATCTGAGACTCGCACCCCATTATGTTGTCCCATCCAGGACCCTTTGAAAGTCAGCGGGGTGCATCTGGCTGAAATTCAGTCAGGCGATTAAATTTATTCAAGCTTGGAGAACTTGAGAGCTTTCAAAAGGAGAGTAGCTGAAGGGGCTGATGGCAGTTGTGACAGGCTGGGGAAAGGTGTGTGACACCTGATGGCTCACCGTGAGGCCTGCTACCTGTGCCCATTGATCCGCAACCAAGTCTTTCTCAATAAGTATTTCCACTTAACATTTCCTCTCAGGGAACCTGGGCCGTGGAAGATATTTACGAGTTGCTTTCAGCTTAAAAATAAATCACCTCTAATTCCTCTAAGCGAAATCAATCAAAAACCTGTAAAAAATGGACTGGTTGTTTGGTCGATTCTGGCAGAAAAGTAAACAGCACTTCAGCTTCTCCCCACCATTAAGGCCTAAATGGCCTAGAAAGTAAATCAATATTTCTAGTCAGCCTTCTGGCTATTGTTTAGGCAGTAGATATGGATTTGCTCCGGCTTACTGCACTCCTTCGGGACTAACCTATAATCCTCCGAGAGAAATCATCAGTTCGTTATCTAGTTCAGCTCTCTCTTGTACGTTGAAATGGGCCACAGCCATCAGCAGCTCTTGTTAAAGTCAAAAGATGAGGGCACCCCTGAACCCACTTTATTCTGCAGCACTTGCTGCACAGCGGCGAGGAGATGAGAATTCCAAGTTTTATGGGTTAGCAAAGGGCTGACAACCTCTTCGGAGGGGTGAGGCAGCTATTGCAATATGAAGAGGCAGAGAGTGTTGCAGTGTTGAGGGAAGGAATGCTACTAACCCGAGTCTGTGTCAGGCCCTGATGCATAGGACATGCTATAGCCATAGTTCAGGACTCCTACAAATCCACCTGAAATGCACGTTCGAGTAAGTATTCCTGTGACTGAACAACACGGCTCCTCAGAACTTCCCCTTTCTGAGTTTCTAACCCAAATACCTCACCGCTTCTCATCATCCACTGAAAACGCTCATGCCTTGTAGTAATTCCAATTTCTGAAGAGAATCAAAGAGAAAGAAGAACTAATGTAGGTCAATTCTTACCATTGGATGAAGCATCAAGATAATCATGAAAGCAAGCAGGCTGGGGAGGTAGCAGTGCAGTAAAGTCGTGTTCCTGCAGAACCTGCCAGTCTGAGGTCAGTTCTAAGGCCATCGATGTAAACTGAACACAAAAGCGGTTTAAGCATCTGGAGTTTGTTTGCACCAGCAAGAGGCCTCGGTGCACCCCACCCCCAAACACACATGTGCAAGGAAATGAATATTTTCAAGAAAAGAAAAATAAATAAATCATTGAATTTGTGTTATAAGTACTCAGGGTTATTGCTCTTATGTACATGATCAAATAATTCTTTAAAATACAGCAAAATAGGTACAAAATATTTCCATAGAAAATTGGTTGTTCATTGGATTCTTAAAAAGTGACTAATTAATAGATCTATTTTGGTCCTCCAAATATTTCTATCTCATAAAGATAATACATCAAGCTAAATATATAGGTTTGTATTGTGTTTGTTAGATTTATCTCTGTAACAAATGTAAACAATATTTAATATTTCCTATGAAATGAACTTTCCATAAAATGAAAAGACCAGTAATAACAATCATTTTCCTTGATGTAAGAAACAGAAAAATGTTCTCACTAGAACAGTCTACCTCTTTAGTTCTAGCTGAATATTTGTCTTTAATAATTCTCTTCCTAAGAGTGTATTTTACAAACTATTTTTTTGCTCTCACAGATTTTAAAATAATGCTTATAAATCTGTTTCGAAATAATATTTGGATTAATAATGCTAGTACATGTGGGTGGATATTGAGGAGAATTGAGTTTAACAATTGAAAGAATTTGTGAAATTAGTTCCTTTAAAGAATTTGCCTTCATTAGTTCTTGGTTCTTATAATTCAGTCAAGTTTTCTCAGAACAACACCTTGCCATTCTCCTGCCTAGCCGAGGGCTGAGTATTTAAGAAAGGAAGAAATATAGTGGGAAAGATCTCTTCTCTGTCCTTTAGATATGATTATATATATGCATTTGAACTTCATGAATCCATTCTTTAATAATTTCCATATACTTAAAGATAAAATTAATGCAAGGCGTTAACTATATCCTCATTCTAACATTGGTTTGTAAGATACATTGACACTACTAATCATATAAAATGAGAGTCAGACCAAAATAATGGAATTTATTTGCAAAATTGAGTTCATTTTTTAACTTAGAATTGAACATCACAATTAATGCTTAAATCATTAATCCAAATATTTTTAGAAACAGATTTATAAGTGTTATTTTAAAATCTTTGGGAACATTAACCTTGAGTAAAATAATAAAGATTCAGTGTATTTCTTGGACCAATATAATATATATTTGGTGGTTCAAAAGAGTATTTGACTATTTGTTAGTCAAGTAACATTTTATACTTTATAAATTCAAATGCATATAAATTGCCTCTATCTTTGTCTCTATCTTTATTTATTTCATATTCTCATGTTTCCAAAACTGATTTCTGAAGAAGACTACTAGTATGTCAGAACTTTTGAACTTGCCAATTTTTAAAATCATTACAAGGATATAGATACTATCTGCTGTTTTCCACTCTTGGAATGGCGTGGACACAAGGAGTCTGAGTCAGGATATAATCACCCAGCTCTTAAGCAGATTTGTATAAGAGTCCCATATCCTCAACCATCAGAAAACAGTGTTTGTGTTTCAATGAGTGGGACATGTAGTTTAACACATGATAGTTGAAAATGTATAAATAAGCAACACAAATGTTCATCAATTTAATCTATAATTTTTCTCTGCATTAGAAATTTAGGCCATGTACTAGCATGTTCCTGGCTTCTCACTACAGCATCCAAAGGAACAAACAGAATGAATCCACTGAGTATAACAGATAAGGAGCTGTTTTCTTCACTCAGAGTGGAGTCTGTTGGACATATGAGTCAGTCAACACTCACTGGAAATTCCAAGCCCCACTGGCAAAAGGGATTCTAACAAACATATAATTGATAATTAATGAAACAAGATTTGAAGAATATTTGATCAGACACATTCAAAAGACTAGAAGAATTGTATTATATACCCTGAGTTAAGGTTTGCAAAAAATAACTAATATTTACTGTCATGGTTTGATCCAGGTGTCCCCCTCAAACAAGTGAATGTGTTCTGAGTGATAGATCCTAAGCTGATGGCAGTTTGGGTTTTACAACCTCACTGGAGCTGTGTTGTTGGTGGCAGGCTTATGGGGGTTATAAGCCAGCTCCCCCTTGCCAGTATTTGGCACACCTTCCTGCCATTGTTTGCAGTGCTGTGGCGGAGGTGATGTCCACCCCTCTGCTCATGCCATCAATTTCTCTGCCAGGATGGAGTCTCCCTTGAGTTCGTAAGCCAAATAAACCCATTCTTCAACAAGCCACTTTTGGTTGGGTTCTTTCTGTGCAGCAACCAGAATGCTGACTGCAACATTTACCCTTAGGAGATGTTAAACTTATATAGAAAGGATTTATTTTTACCCTAGAGGCTTTAACAACTTTGGCCTAAAGCCACAATAAAGCCCATCTTTCTTATTATTAAACCAATTTATAGTTAAAAATTCACTCAGTTACCATATTTAGAATAATTAATATTCATGGTGTAAAGATCTATACTATCCTTAACTTTATATCTTGTCTTAAAAAACATATATGTTTTCAATCTTTCCTTTGCAGAAAACTTTGCCAATGCTTTCTCCAGAGTACAACATCACTCTAAGAATCATAAATATTTACTTTGGTAATTTACTGTTACAGTGCCCTTGGTTCCTTATCTTCTCTCCTTTCCTGTCATCAGTTATGCATTTAGATTTTATATTAGGACAATTTTGCTTATGGAATAGCCAACGAGAATGTTTTTATAGTGTCCAATGCCTTCTTGGTTCTAAATCAAAACAAGAATCACAAGGTGTACATTTGGCCCTGGAAAAGCAAAGCAAATGTTCTGAACTGACTTATACAACAAGAAATTGCTTGTGTCACCTGAGAGGCTGAAGTAATATCAACATAAGCCTGAGGACAATAGCTGACAGGGACGATAGACACATCTACATGGTGAATTAAAATAAAGAATGCATTTATAAGTTCAGTTCATTTCTTATTCTTAAAAAATAGCAAAATATGTCGTTTTAAACTTCATACTGTTATCGAGAAATAGAAACTAGAGAAGAAGATCAATTAGGTCATTTAATTCCTTTTCAAAGTTCCAATTTTCTCATCCAGTATATTAACTTTGGCCTGTCCAAATTGAAGTGACTAAAGAGATGGGTTTCCCCAATTTAACTTGGGAGATATTTCTAAATCAAATTCATCTGTAGCAAAGCATCATTAAAGTCTCTGCTATGAGAGTTATACTAAATTGTTCTCTGCTTAATTGCATCTCATTTGTCCTTTATTCCCTTTGGCTACCCAATGCAAACTTTTTTTTTCTTGACTTAGATTTATTTAAGGTCAGCTCATCACATATATTATTAATAAAGAATAGATCACTAATGGCTTTTATTTATTAGAATATTGTTGCTTAAATAGTTGTATTTCCAGGCTCAAAACTATAGTAGTTAGGACATGCTACAAAATAACAGAACCATATTTTAAAGAAATTTTCTTACATTCAGTCAAGGTCCCAGTAGGTTATGGGAACCTATTCCAGCCATATTGCTACACTCTTTAAACCACAAATGCTCATGTAAATTGCTGTTGTATTTGGACATTCTTCCTGCCATCTATTTCTCCATCAGTGCTCATATTTTGAAAACCTCAATCACATTAAGCTTTTCTTTTCTGCAATAAAGCATGGTTCCCATACCTCTCATTGATTAAGTTAAACTCAAGAACTTCTGAGGATGCTAGGCACAGCACCATATTGTTCTGCTCTTCCTGCCCAATTGATGGATATCCTGTAACACAATCATGAATTCAAAAACAAGCTGATTAAAGAAGTATTAGGAAAAATCCATAGAGATGACTAAGTCAATCCATCAGCGTTTTGCTCTGTAGGGTCAACTGTTTTCCGTATGTAGAAAATACCACTGCCAGGAGACAGCGATGAACTCCGACCTCTGAGTGTTGCAACAGGAACTAACAGCAAGGAAACATTTGCTATTAGAGCAAATAGACACCTAATCAACATATTATCCATCTGTCATTTTTGTCAAGGTCACTTTGTGCTTTAAAAAATGATCTTACACCGAGGCTTTAATAGGAAAAGTGGACTAATTTGATTTAAAGAGTAAATGCTATTAATTATGAAAGACAGTCAATAAAAAGCTTGCTCTTCCAAACAGAAAGGCAAATCTTATGGTGCTTTTGATTTATGGTAATGAATATAATGATGGAACATTTTTACTAGGATCTCTTATACCCACTCCAGTTTTTTTTTTTTGCTGTTTTATGTGCTTATATATTACAAACTACTTGTACTTGAAATCTCTGCAATTCAAAGCCAATTTTGGCTTAAAGTATTTTTGTTATTTTGCTCTGCATTTTTGTTTAATAGATATCTTTTATACTTTATTTTTCACATTGTTTCTGGTTAAAATTTAAATAAAGAAAATACAATTTTATATCTGAAGATGAAAAAGTCAAAATTTCAAGTATTATGGAGTTATCCTCAAATATCCCAGACAGGTATGAAATTTAAATAAGGATTATAATATTTTTAAAGTCAGATAAGTAAAAATATTAGAGAATTACTATGTCTAAATAATATCTTAAGATGTATCCAAATATGTACTTTAATATAGATTGTATCTAAGCATTATATTCTATATTCTGGGATTTTTGTTCTACTAATATCACTGTAAAGCTCCATTAATTTATTGTCCACATATCATTCTCAATAAATAAAGGTATAAATTATGTAAGTGATAATAAACTCAGCGAACTTAAAATAAAATTTTCGACTCACTAAAGGTAACCCCTTGGATTTACTGGTCTCTCTAAGATAAGGGGAAGCACTTTTTCACTTAAAAATGATTTCATCATAACCAATGCAAGCTACTCTATATCTTACTTCAATAAGGTAAAACGTCTTGGTTATAAAATATGCATTTGAAGAACTGCCTTCAATATAAGTTTTCCCATAGTGAGCCATCAATATATGCACTAACGGTGGCTTTGTTGGACTGTAATTATGTGACTGTCACTGCAGAATGGCAGAACAGGTCACCCTCATAAGTCTGTTAGGATATCATTTTCTTCTTTTATGAAAGAAATGTTTTGATGGGAAAGACTATACTTTAAGTACATAGCCTAAATGCATAAATGCAAATTCTTAAAGTTTATCTTGCTCATAAACTGATGCCTGAGAAATCCCAAGAATTTTAGAAAAAAATTACTGAAGATTACCTTCATCGAAAAGGACAATTAGTGCTGAAGTTAAAAGGAAATAATCATTTGTCTTGTGAGAAATAAAGGACATAGGAATTTAGTTTTGCTCAAGGATTATCAAAACATTTAACTATTGAAAGATTATATAATTTTAGGAGAAGAAAAGCTGTGTTTTCTCACTGTCAAATATCACCAATAATTAATTTGCAGGCAATGTCTGTCTAGCTTTATGCTTGGGGAAGATATGCAAAGAGGATTTCATGTTCATGCAAAGCAGGAAGAACCCTGCTTCTAATCATCTTTTTTTTTGTGTGTGTGTGTGTGTGTGTGTGGTGCATGCAGCTGGCATGAGCTCATGCAGTTCTTCCCTGGGCACTGGACTTGGGTGGACAGAGGAGACTTCAGGTGTGTCCCCCCTCACCATCACTCACTCTCTCTCTCTTTTTCCTTGCCTTAAAGTTTCTTGCAGATTCTGGACCTTGCCAATTTTATCTAGCAATTCTGCAGTACTTTTCCCTCACAGGACTAGCATTACAGGTGTGTGTGTGTGTGTGTGTGTGTGTGACCACACCCAGCTATTTATATGTGCTCTGGAAAATCAAAATGGGGCATTCTCAGGCCCTCATGTTTATGCAGGAGGTGTACTCTACCACTGAGCAATCTACTGCTGAAGAACTCCTACTTCTTTGCAGCCATAGACCAAACTCAGCAATGAACTTAGACGAGTCACTTCCTCAATGAAATGATATTCAACAATACTGATGACATTTAGGTCAGTGCAGATAGTATACTTAAACACGATCAAGATTTTATGTTAAAAAATGCTATAAGCTCTATGTTTTAAAATGCTTTTGACTTCATATTAGGGTTACAATTTGCTTCACACCCAGTTCTCATAGTTATAGAAGTTATGCTGTGCAAGCATGTACCGAGTCAAGAGGGTAAGAACACTTTACAGAGCAGGACCAGGGTGAACACACAGGCTTTTTACTGCATGTGTTGCCTTAGTCTCTGTGTTTCCCATATCAGAATATTCACAACCATGAGTTAAGGTTAGGAAGGCATCTCATAATATAATTTCTATGCTGTGGGCTATTAAAATCATGTTATATACAAATACTGATCAGATGAAAGAATCTTGACTAGAAATATTTAAAGATTTCTGAAAGTGTGGGGCAGAAAAAAATCTCTGTGAGTTCTCTGATTTCTTGCAATTTTTCATAGGTAGGTAGTATGTAATCTTACAATTCTTGATGAAAGAGGACTTGAGTCTCAGCATTAAAAGCTTTGCTATCTGATACAGATGTCTGAAATGGCAAATGTCAGTTTTGTTGACATAGGACTGGACATCTCTTTCTAACAGGCTGCCTTTTTAGGCACCTAGAAGCACCTGCCCGCATTTCTATTGCCCAGTGTCTCTAGTTCCTGTTGTCTGAATGTTCCCGTATGACTTCTCCACACATGGTGAAAACTGTCTTTCTTGGAGTCAATAGCTTCTGCATTCTCTATCCAGTAAAGTTCCTTTAATAAACTTCTTAGCATAAGTCTTTCTACAACTGATCGCAGTCGCTGGGACTTCCATGGTTGTCGCCTCTTTCTATTACATGTTTCACTTTCATTTGGACATGTTTGGTTTCATGGTGCTTTTATATGCTTCTTAGCTTTTATGTGGATAAAAATCCAAATCCTCAGTATGGGTGCTTTTTTATATCAAAGTAACCTTCAGGTCTTCTGCTTCTTGGAGATAAATGAATTGCTCCTGAGTGTTGAGCAACAGTTCAGTTTTGTTGTTAAGGAAGTGTCAGCTTTTTTTTCATGTTAAATTTTTTCATGTTAATTTCAAAATGAATGGGGCTACAAAAATCTGACTTCACATGACCAAAAATTCATTGCACTTTTTGAACACTTAGCCTCAGAATAAACATCAGAATAACTTCAAAGAACACCTTACACATTGCAGAAAATGTGACACATTTATGGTAATGTACCATACCTGCTCACCTGCTACAGTTATTTACATACCTACTTTGATCTCATTTGCTGCATGATGCTGATCAATGACAATGACCAGTTGAAAAGAATAAAGATTGGAATCTGGAAGAGTTGCCAAGTTTCATAGCTTTCACTCTGAAACATTATGGCCAACTACATTTTCTCATGGATAAAGAGTCTCATATGTTTCCATGAATACGTCCTTGGTAATTAAAACACTGATGATGAGGAAAGTTGGTGCCTCATAATGGAAAGGGCTGAGCAACTGATAGCCAAACCTTTGAGCACATATTTATACTTGTTGATGATTTCAACAAATTCACACTAACATTTTAAAAAAGGAATAGCAAGGCAAAGCTATCAAATCTACTTGCACAAAAATGAACACAAACTAGAGTGTGCAGAGGTAAAATTTTTGGCTATATTTATCATCATTTGGCACTTTTTAAGGGAGCAAATTGTCCAATGGAAATAAAAGACTTAGAAAGTCATTTTTGAGCTATGGAGTTCAGTGAGTGGATAACACAATTGCTATGCTACACTGTGGATCTGAGTTCTGAGCCCCAGACCCCCTGTAGAAGACAGAAGCGATGGAGAGCTTCTATACACAAAGTGTGTCTACAGCAATGATGCTAGAGGCAGGCAAATTTCCCTAAAGTTCACAAACTAAGCAGTCAACAATGATACATCTGCTTTCCAAATGAAGGGAAAGGCAAATACTGACCCAAATCTTGGCTTCTGACCTCCACACATGTACTGTAACACACTTGTATCAGCATTCACATATACAAATGCAGAAACAGACAAATAATGAAAGAAGAAAGACACTTTGTTCTGATGAGCCAGAAGATGAAAATGAACCCTGAATTGTGCCTAGATCACATCATAGGAGTGGATGGTTTATCTGGAGATACATATGAAGTTATTTGAGTTCAGGATGTTAACATGTAACTATAAAAAATGATCATGGAACAGAATAAGGCCAGATACTGGTCTGTAAAAGACCGTGATTTTGAATTTAGTTAAGGTTCTCATGTTGACCAAAGCTGTTAAACCTAGCTCAATATCAGGAGACCTACAAGGCTCTTCAATGTGAACTAAGCATTTATTTTAAGTAAGATATACCACCATGAATCCTGCAGCGTACTGGACTAGTCACATTTATGTCACATGGCCTGAGGGTTGGTATGTAACTTGTAAAATGCACACACATGATTTAGGACTTTGGCTACTATACACCTGACCTTCTCATTGGCTGAACAAGATCAGTGCTGCAGTTACCACTGCCATGGATTCTACAGTGGTTTCAAATAAAGGAGAATATATTGAAAATTATATTTGGAGCTCTTTATTATATAAGACAACAGGTTGGTATCCATTATTATAAATTATAGCACCTTTCTTTGAAGGGAAACCTACTTGAGGAAGAAATCCAAGAATTTTCCATCTCTTTTTCAGTGACTCAGTGAGCTATAGTTCATTTTTTAGCAGTATCTTAGAGCCTAAAATGATGTGCAGAAACATTTAATTTATCTAATCATAATTAAGTTAAGAAAAAGATAGACTTTATCATCAATGTTTGCAATCATACAAACTACTTTCAATCCTGGAAACAAGATATCTGCATTATAAACAAACAAATTTTTAATGATTTTTTATAGCCAAGGGGTTTGACTGAAAAAATAAGTTGCTGAATGTGATTGGTCCTTATATTATCTTCCATGAAAAACTAATTTTGAAATTGGTTGAAGATAAAAGAAAACTGAGAGCTGATAATGCTCAAATCGAAAGACTATGGGCTGACATCCAAATTATGTTTCTAGAATGGCAAAGAAAATCTCCTTCAACAGGGTGTTCTTTGAAAAAGTCATTTCTCTTGAAGTTCTCAAAAATAGAATAGGGCCCAGACTATTCTGAGCCTTTGAATCTAATAAAATGAAAGGTTTTGTTAAAAAAATCTTCATAGACTGCCAGATTTTTCCCTTTTGATAAGAAAAGTGCATGAATAATAATATTAACAAAATTTTTAGATATGAAAGCCACGATGAATTTTGGCAAGAAGAAAAGAATTCTTTTCAAGGCAGTTTAAGGGAAGTTCTACATAAGTATTTAGTTAACTATCACCCAAAAAGCCTTTGCACACTAAAGTGTGTGTAAAAATACTCTCTGAAATTTCATTTTGAAGTTCCACATAAAAACCTCTTCCAATAAATTGCAGATGAATGGTGAAAAACCCCCTTATAGTCTCCTTCAACATCAGCACCATTCACACACTTGCTTTTGACTCTTGGCTGTGCCAAACATAACAGTACATAGACAGAATAACCCCCAGACTTCCTTGCAGTCTGTTTAATATTTTGTGACTCATAGAGAAGTTAACCAGTGAGTCCTCAGAGAAATCACCCCACAGATCCAATAAAGATTCAAGTTTTTCAGGACTCTTCTGCTGTTTCTACCTTGGCTAAGTACAAGCATACACTCTGCCATTTGGACAGATACTGAAGCCTGTACAGAAACCACCACATTCTCCAGAAAGCTGGCAAGCAGTAGCCTTCATCTTGCCAGTGTAGAAATAGCATTAGAGCACCACTAATTGCTGGAAAGCCTGTTCTGAAAGATTTGTCATTCAGGATGGTAAAAATAATCCCACTTTTCAGAGTACATTCAAAGTTTTAAAAGAAAATTTCTAGTATTTAATAGAGATCAAAACATTTCCACTTCCACAAGTGAATGTGTTTTATGTAATGCAGCAATTCCCTTTGATATGAGTTCAAGCGGGGAAGCTGAAGTGGAAAAAAAAATTCTGTCTAGACGTATCATGTTTGTTCCTTTTGTAAAGAGGAAATTTATTAAGCCTGAAAAGTAGCTTAAGGAAGTATTTATATGTTCCATAAACATCTTATTGAAAATTGGAAGTGCCAAGAGAGAAACTCTTAGATGTGCAGTTGAAAATACAGTAGAGTTTATGCAGGTGAGATTTGCCTGTGTTCCAGAGATTTCTAAGGAAAGAGTTGCCAACAATGTATGTACCAACCTGTCTTGGACTGTTTTCCAGCTCAATCTGTTGTCCTGTATCAGATAAGCTATCTTCTTACCCATAACAATCAGCACCAAATACGTGTGTAGGGCAGAAGAGGGCCAGCCTCTCATGACCTTAATAAACTGATTCTGCCAATGACGACTTCTTTAATAAATCCATTGTGATTATATTAATGCTTGGTTAAAAATTCCACTTTTTACAAGATTGTTCTCACCTAGTGTCACAACCATAATCCAAAATGCCCCTCATTTTATAGTGCCAAATGGTCATAGTCTTATCTAAACAAAGTCCAGAATAATCCAATTTCTTTGTATAGTGCTTGGATTTCCACCACTGAGTTTCCTTATCTACCATCATAGGAGCCTGAGCAAGCAGGTCTGGGATTTGTAACTCACAAGAGCCAACATAAACACAGAAAATAGGAAAGAAACCTGTTATGATGTTGAGCCATGTGCATTTGCTTGGCATTTATTCAGTTCACTGTAGCTGAAAAAATAACTGTGAGGCTCCATATCCCAGGAACACTGTGCTAATCATTGTTTCTGTCTCATCAGTGCCTTGTTTATGACAGCTCTGTGGACAGGACTTATGGATGCTCTGTCAGGGCCATCACCTGATGAGATTTTTATTGGCAAAAGATGTTTCTTTCCTTTACTCAACTATCTTAGGCAGACTCGGTACTTCATTAACTCCATGGATAATCACTTGCAGTAGGCTAGTTCTTAAATCTTACTAATAATTTGCACATTAGTAATGTTCTAGTATTATAGTTAGCCAAATTCAACCCCTAAAATGTAAGAAATTCTTCTGTCTTCCCCTGCTTCAAAGAACTTCACGCACTATCTTCCTATGAGAGGTTTTCTTTCATCTTTTTATTCTCTTATGATTAACACCTGTAGATTAAAAATGTATTTTCACAGAGACAAAAAGGTCATGTCAGGGAAGAGTTACACAATAAACACACAGAGATACAGACACACAAACACATGTACACACAAACCTGTCAACAAAAATGAATGTTGTCTTTTAGAGTGTTGTAAAAGAGGAAAACTTAAATATAGATTTTATTTAACAGGACTGATAATTGTTGTTTTCTTTCTAACTCTTCCTCAATGTAGATTATGTAAAAGAGCTAGATATATTTCATTCCTCATATGATAGTCAATATTTATTGTCCAAAATAAAAACAGTTCTGTTCTTATGATTAAAATTACTTAGCAAAGCTTACATATTTCTCTAAGTGAAAATATTTCAAGCTAAATGAAAGGTACAGTCTAAAGTTGTAGAAACATTGCAATGTAATATTAAAGGTGACACTTCCACTCATCTGCAGTGCCTGAATTCAATGTAGATTTAAGATATATATATATATATATATATATATATATGTATGTATATGGTGATTTTTTTCCTACCCACCAACAAATTCTTTATAGTATTGGATATAGACAATGCTCTTTGATTTAAGAATTATGTTTTTATGTGTTCGTTTTCTCATTAATATTGCTGGAGTAAAATTTGTCACTGTTTCACTTGCAATACTGCTGTGAGTATATAAAGTTTCTGACTAAGATAGTGCATGAAATATTTGTCAAAATGGGAGAGGTCTTATCCATAGCTGGATGTGAGCTTCAAGAAGGTATTATGTGTATTGGTGGACACTTGCAAGATGCCATGTTGCTTTGCTAGTGATAGTCTAGATATTGCCCTGAAGGCAGTTTCAGACATGGTACATGACTAACCTTAATCAATAAATAAACAATAAAGCAGATTATCCACTGTTCCTTGTCTTAACAGTTAAAGATCTCACCAGGAGGAAGACACTGTAGAGTGTAATGTAAACATTCTTCTAGAATTTACAATTTTGGTCTAAACACTCTTGGAAGAATTTCCAGTCAGCTACCTTATACCTGTGATTCAGATTTTGGGGCCTTTTAACTCTACAGTCATATAAGGGAATTCTTTTGTTTTTAAAATGATTTTATTTATTTCCATTGAGAGAGGGTGGGCATGCCAGGGCCTCTATCACACAAACTCAAAAGGCATGGGCCACTTTGTGCATCTGGATTTACCTGGGTACTGAGGAATTGAACCTGGGCCTTAGCTTTGCAGGCAAGCGCCTTAAATGATAGAAATGAAAATTTATTTTGGCTCACAGTTTCAGGGTCCAGCCCATCAGATGGTCACAATACGTCCACAGTCATCAAGCAGAGAGAGAGAGAGAGAGAGAGAGAGAGAGAGAGGAATTCTGCAACACAGCTTAAAATCTCTCCCTATCTCTCTCTTTCTCTCTCTATGTATGTATATGTTTATAAATATATTGTAATTACTCAATATATTTGTGGATTGGTCCTATGATGACAAGAGGATACCAAAATTATGTGTGCTTAAATTCTATATAAAATATAATATTCCAAAATAATCCATACTCAGTAGCCTACATACTTTAAATCATCTTTAGATAGCTAATAATATACAACAAAACACAAATAGCTATAATACTGTATTTCAAGGAATAGTGACAAAGATGTTGTTATATGTTTAATAGCAATATATCTTTTTCCAAATGTTTTTGAAAATTGAATTCATTTGATGAGGAGAGTATCATTAACATGTGTTGAATTTGCTTCTCTGGAAATTTCTGCCTAGCACAGCTAGTATTTTTTGGAAGAAACTAGGTCCACTTGTATACCTCAATGACAAATTGAACACAGACTTTCTCTTTATTAAGGAAGGCCTGACATTTGGGTGGAAGGTCTTTTCTCTCACTGTGTCACTATTTTCTGCTCCAGGAGTGCATGAAGTTGGCCAGCAGAAGCTAGCGCCTGCCTCCTCTCTTATGCAAGCATGAGAGTAATTAATCCTCGTGCTGACTTCAGTTTGGTTTGGCTTTGACACAGCATGCTTTCCCTAGCAAACCCTAATTGATTCTGAATAATTGATCAGCGACGAACATTCAATTTTCTTTATCTTCTCTTCCTCTCATTCTCTTATGATATATGTTTTCTTGGGGAACCATTTTCCACTTTAAGATAAAGCTTCAGATGCAAGGTCTTTCAGTGATCAAATCAATTTCTGCTGCTTTTTGCCAATTCAGACCAACTCCAAGTGACTCCTCCTAGAGAACTCTCAGGGAAGCCTAATTAGTGTCCTCTGTTGTATCCATTAGTTTTCAATAAGGAAGTAAACTTCTCATGGAAATATACCTTGAAAACTAGATGTGATTGCTTTGCCATTGATCTAACCATTACACTGGCATGCTTTTTCAGGCATCCTTTGATGAGGATTGTTGCTAAAACCACTAAACCCTACACAAGTCATGGAATCCAGGTGACAGACCTAAAATCAGTCCCTGCTGTTCACCTGATGTTCATGCGTCACTCTTCTCTCCATGGGAAAGTGAGATTACCTTAAAACAGAGTCCCACTTACCTCACACTGTCAATTCACTGTCCCTCACAGTAAAAGCTCTTACCAAAACAGAAACAGAGGTCCCTCATAGGAAAGCTTTCAGTCATGTGGGAAGTGGACATGCTTAGTAAAATGTCCATAGTAAGCTTGCTGTTGGAGTGTGGTTCCATAGCTACTTGCCTCTCAGCATAAAACCAGTAAATGAAAAAAGCAAGGGTCGAGTAAGTTAGGCTCTGTGAGATGTGAACATGAGATGTGAACATGGAGGTCTCCTATATCTTCATTTAATCCATTTCTTTTGGATACCATTCCTTCTCTTTGAACTTCTGAGAAGAGACATGTTATCATTACTTTCCCTGTAGTAATTATCATGTTATTTGACTTGTTATTTGTCCTTTCCACTGTGCTCAGTACAAAATGTGTAAAGGAGACAAATCCACAAAAGAACTTTTCCTTCATTGTCCATTCTATTTAACAGCAGACTAGTCTTATGCGAAAATGGTCAGCCTGCTATACATGATTCCCTAAAGAACTCATAACTCACTAGCCACTTACCGCAATTGATTTTGAAATGAGCATTTGCTAAGTAGTCACAGGAGCATGACACTGAGCCTGTGGCGGTGAAAACATAACTGCAGGCCAATAACCAAACTTCCTCATACAATGCAAGGGCACCAGGGCCCTTTCTCCATTACTTCTTTCACAACTCCCTCCAGTGACTGGATGTCTTCTCTCCATGTCAATTACAAATCTCATGTATCTAATCCCAAATTTCTCATTAACACATTGCAATTCATTTGCATATCATGTTTCTGGAAGCTAGTAACACACTCATTAATATGTACCTGTATAGGTCAAACATATATGCAAGAAAATAAAGGAGACATATTCTGCTATCCAACCTTGTCCATATTTTTCTGATGACATTGTGTAAAAAACAAATTTTAGAGAAGAGTATTCATTAGAGACTTACAAATATTACTTTAAAACAAAGATTTGGATGGGAAAGATGACTCCGCAGTTAGATACTTGCCTGCATAGCCTGAAGGCCTGGGTTTGATTCCCAAGTACCCACATAAAGACAGACACACAAAAGGGTACATGTGTCTGGAGTTTGTTTACAGTGGCAAGAGGACCTGGTCTTTCTCCCTCTTTCTCATTCTCTCTCTCTTTCAAATAAATAAAATTATTTTTAAGAAAACACCAAAACTTTCACCATTTGTTAACTATTTATTATGTTAAACCTTCTGAAATAACTCATGCCAGTCAAGTTGAGAACTTAAGTAAATGTGTATGTGAAGCAGTATTCAATTAAGTCGTGTTGACTGTAACCCAGAGAATGAAAGGGTTGCATGTGTCGGAGGAATGAGGCACAGCTTGGGAAGAGGTGACACTTGGATGACATCTGAAGGAGATGTAGCTTCCCTTGCAAAAATATGTGAAAAGGCCATTCTAACCCAGAGGAACTTGGAAAGGTAAAGGAGAAGAGTTGGGAAAGATTGTGATATTCTTCAGGAATTGAGGAGAAAACCTAGAATATCAGTGTGCATTCATGGGGAGCTGGATTCTCTGAGAAGATGTAGACCATGTCACAGAGAAGGAGAAAGAGATATCTTTAAATTGTCTCTTACCCTCTGCCCATTATTCCATAAAAGACTGAACAAAACTAGATGACAGATGTCACAATGGTTGGTCAAAGCAGCTAAGGATGAGCTCAACAATGTGTTCAACAGAAGGAGAAAAGGACAAGAAGTTGACCTCAGCACAAGTTGGTTCAAAATTAGCAGAAGTTACTAACTTGTGTTCATTAACTGTTAACTTATTAACTGTTAACTTATTAACACTTTAGGTCAATAGCCCCAGTGTGAAGGAAAAACCAAAGCCTAGTAATGCTGTATTTTAGGTCAAATTAACAAAAAATGCTGCCTGCACTGAGAGAAAGATGCCAAAGAGAAGATAGGTAAAGGTTGTGGCTGGGAAAATGGAGACATTTTATGCAATGTTGTAGCCAGTGGTAGGGTCCACATGCTGGTGTCATGAAGACAAGCCTGATTAAACTCCGAGGGCCTCACTTTCACAGGGAAATAAAAGAGACATTGAAATAGAAGAGGGACTAGTTGGTAGGAAGAAAGACAAGGATGGAGGACAAGCAAAGGCAATAGGGGGATTATGACAAAGATGCAACGTATAAATGTAGAAAACATCAATAAAAATAAAATAAAAAAGTAATGCACTCATGTGTTGGTGAATTTAACAGATTAACACTTGCATTGGGTATGTCTGTGACTCTTGGAAATGTCAGATTGATAAAGGATGGAATTACTTAAATGTTTCAAATAATTAATTCAGATAGCATAAGCTATGACCAGGTTGGAAGTCATCATGTAGCATTGTAAGTGCGCAGGTGCTATTATTACTTTTTATGTAAGAGTGAAGAAGGTGGGCTTATGTCGCATGTTTTCAGGGAATACATTGAAAAGGAAGCAGAGCACACACACACTGGCTGGGATTATAGTTAAGTGCTTAACCATGAGTTCTATGTTGACCAAGAAATATTTCTCAAGAAGATGTTTGTAGCTGAGGAAGAAAATGCAAGGATGAATTAATCACCATGGTCTATCAAGAGTGAAATAGCAAAGGAGAAACGAGTGAAGTCATAGTGAAGGCAATGATGTCTTCCGCTATGTGAATGTGATGAGGTGTCTGGACACAATCCTAGTGATTGCTCCTGTAGCTTAGCAGGTCCATGAATTCCACTCTGAAGGACTCAGAAAGTTCCTCTCATGGATTTGGAAATTGTCCTGAGTTTATTCATGAGATGCTGTAAGCACTTATGGTATCTCCTGGTTAGTGTTGCTGAGTAAAATTGACCTCAAATATCTCACTGGTCCAACATAACCTGGTCTCTTGCTCAGGAGTATGTGAGTGGGCCATGTGCATTGGTGACAGGATGAGCCTACATGGGCCACTCTGCTCCGCGTTGCTGGACTGGAGGACCAGGCTGATGGAAGAAAAAAATAAAACCACTAAAATAAAACCACTTAGGCAGGTTCTCACTGTGAATGACAGGAAGAGAGGAGGCAAGCCCAGCCACACTAAGAGATAATGTCTCAACTCAGTTTCTAAATCTGTTGCCAATCCAATGGCCAAAAATTGCACTACTCAAATTAAAATTAGGGTTTAATTATTTTAGCATGTTATTATACTAAAACATACAGCAAGCTCTGTAGTTAAAGGCAGAGAGTAAAAAATTCAAATTATGATGAAAATAAGATAAAGACAAGTAAGATAGCTCAGTTGTTAAAGATCTGTCTTGAAATATGATGACCTGAGTTTGATCATCAGACTCCCAATTAAAAAAAAAAACAGGTATCAGAGGACACATATGGAATTTCAGCACTGTGTGTATGTGTATGTAGAGGTGGGTGATGGGGAGGCAGATCTGAAGTGCTAGCCTAACTAGTAAGCTCCAGGCCAATAAGAAACCATTTGTCAAAAAATATAGTATTCCTGAAGATAGATAGCCCACAAGGTTTTACTTGGGTTGCACCCAAGGCTCCACACAGATGCATGTACATCTACATATACATGTGTATCTGCACATTCAGAGAGAGGGGGGGAGGGAGGGAGGGAGAGAGGGAGGATGAAGACAAGTCCTGTTTACAAACCAGGTGCTTCTATAGCCCGTTGAGACTACAGGTAAATGAAAGGGAGGTCAGAACTTACTGGGCAGATAGAAGGATGTAGCAAACTTTAAAGCCATGATTCTCTGTCCAAGCCTTAAAGAGGACAGAGGAACAGCATGCATAGGCCACATAGTTAGTATAAAACTAGAAGCCACCCTCTTCTTACCCCTATAAATCAGAATATTTTGCTGAAGCAACATACCAATAGTGACTAATCACTCAAATCAAATTTATATAACATGCAAGAAAACAGAATAGGATATAGCAAACATAGTAGAAAAACACATTGATAAAATATACATATCCCTCTTTCAGAGTTTATGAAGTGTTTACCTAATTAATTTTCTTCACTGGGGACATTGCAGAGTAAATAATATCACTTTTTCTAGAGATTGTCATTAACAAGTCCCAGATGTCAGTTCAGAAGAGTGGACTGCTAGAACAATGACCATGGGAGGACTTGAACTCTTGTCTAGGGTGGAGTAGGCACAGCAATGAGGAAACATCTCATATTAACCATCAGACAACGTGCTCCTGGGCTGCTCTGTGAAAGACCTGGGTCTAGGAATGCTGAGAACAGGAAAGGAGAGTAAGGCACAGCCATCGTCGGTGTAGGATGAAGCTGACCGTGTTACCTGGGATTGGCAAGATGCTTGAATAATTTACTAAAGCAAATGCCATTGAACGATCCATCTAGCAACTTTACAAGAGCACAGGTGTCTACCTTACTTCACAGCCATGTTCTTCAAATACAATGATTCATTAAAATTTAAACTTAATGCTTGAATTTAATTATTTTCATGTGTGACAATTATCGTGTACCAAATATTAAATATAATAAGAGCAAACACAAATAGAAATAACAAAACATTTTATATCCCAGCTTACAAAGTCCCCTACCCATAGTCAAATGCCTCAGGCATTCTTCCATCATTTTTTCTGACCTTTTAATTATACAACTTGTTTACACATATGCACGCTTTTCTTTTTATAATCTTCCAGAGAGGCTTAACATATTTTAAATTTTATAATAAAGCTGACTATTTTTATGAAGTCTGGTTCTCTCTAACTTTCTATTCATTTTCTTCCAAATCTCTCTCATGTGGTCCGTCGTTCTATTTCCAAAACCCTTTTCTATTCCTATCTCAAAGTCATTTTTTTTTCAGAAAGACACATCCAAAATAGATTTCATCTACATTCACTTATAAAACCAACCATATTTACGGTACATATTTGCAAGCAGACTTCTGTCAAGAATTATTTAACATTTACCCATTGTTAAATGTTTTCAAAAGTCAAGACTCAAATATGATTAAATATATGTTTGAATAAAATTGGCTATGTAAAAGAATTAAAATGACTCTAACATTAAATGTACACAGGTAAGTGTCCATCCATATCCCATTATCAAAATAAAAGCAGATTTGAAAATAAATAAATTTTAGCAATGTAAAAGACACATCATTTATTTCTTAGATACAGAAGATTTGATGAATCAATCATATCAATTTAAGGAAACTATATCGATAAAAATGTCAAAAGGCAAGACCGATCATACACAAGAAAATAAAAATAACTTGAACTTGCACTGAAATATAGAAATATATTTAAAGCAATCATACCTTCAAGTGGCAAACATGTTATTCATTAGTAATAATCACCTCATTGGGAACACAAGCATGAGTTAATCAAAAGTCTCATTTTAAAAAGTGAGATAGTTGACATCATTGTCATAGTAATAGTGGTGGATGCCTTCAGATCTGAGGACTCCTGCCTACAGTCCCACCCCCTCAGAAGCTGAGACAGGGGGATTGCCATGAGATTAATTTTGAATTAAATGTCATAGTGAGGACAGCTCCATCCTGGGCTATACAGTGATATGATGGTTCAAACAAAGAAAAACAAAAAGTGGTGCATACATAGAGAAGATGGGTCTTGCCTTGAGTCATGAAAATAGAAAATATAGAAAACACCTCCAGGGTACTGGCCAAAGAAGAGCCCATACAAGTGACAAAGAAGAAGGGCACGAGTGGAGAAAATTTATGGAGAATTCTCTTAATGAAGCAGAGAGTGGCTTCTAGAAGTGACAGGCTAACTGTACAGTAAGCCTTGCCATTCAGTACTTAAAATTACTTCCACAATATTCATTCAACATACTAGACATGCTCTCAGTTTACAGGGTTATGGTCTTTCAGAGATCATTCTCAGAAAAGAGCAAGAGATTTCTAGTAATTGATGTGGAGTGTTAATGCATATGTCAATGAAAAGTCGAAGAAGGAGAAAATGTGTATTTTTCCATATGTATAGAGATATGAGCACATGGGAAGGCATGTGCCATAAGTACCTGAGTGTACGGAATTCCAGAGGGGTAGACCATGTCAGCCCCTAAAAGCAAACACACCAGGTTTTTGAAAGATTTAAAAAAATCTGAAAAGTTAATGAAAAAATAGAGATTAAAAGAATATGTTGAAATTAGGAAGGTCATTCCAATAATGTGTGACATACAAATTATCCTGAAGTGACACAGCATGGTAGTGCTGGAATCCTTTCTCCCTAAGTGGTCAAGGACATGGGTTTGGTCGTATCCCTACCTAGCTATAAAGAGGAGAGTCATTTAATTAGCACAGGCTTTAGCTATGTAACCTGTATTTAAAGAGCTACCATAAATTATCTGCAAATGCATTACCAAATGAAAATTCTGTAGTGCAATCTCCATAAGAAAAAGATATGCAGTAAGAAAAAAACACATTGATTTAACCTTAAGTGTCCGTGTAACATGATGTTATCAGAACGTTTGATTGCATGTCCCTGTGTCTTGACTGGCTACTAAGTGGGTTGGCAGGGGTGTGAAATGACATTCTCCAGCCTTAGAGATGTGTGAAGGGCACTTAACATTTCTGACAAGCGTAATCGGTTGACATTATCCCCTGCGTAACTTCTCTATTAAAATCTTATCTCTTGTGAACATAATTTTTAACAACTGTATAAAAATTAAATACTCTGAAGGAAATAGCTAATCCCTTAAAGACTTTGATGTTATTTAAGTGAAATTCAAAAATTAGAGTCTCAGAAGAGAATGAGTTAGAAGTTGAAATATGCATTTGTCGGCAGGGCAAAATAGGCAATAAAAATAATGTATGGATTATAAAGTAATCCCATACAAATATATGCCATTTGCTTTTTTGAATATGACTGTTTTCTGATATTAAAATTAGCTTGGCTTTATGCATCAAAGCAATGATTAACTTTGAGTCAAATGATACTCATGTATTTTTAAATAGGGGTTTACTTTGATTTAATTTCATCTAAGTGAATAAAATTCTATGATGTTTCTTCTCCACCATGTTCTGTATTATGAGGGTAACTGCTGAACCTTTCACAAGAGAAGAGAGATCACTGCTTCTTAACTTTGTCCAATATGAATGGTGTGCGAGCACAATGTCTTTACAATTTCTTCCTGTTATGGATCCTCATCACAAGCTTATCCTTGGCTTGCAAACCTTTCTGAAGGATCTCAGAAAGTTCCTTTCTACAAGTAGAACCTACTAAACAGTCAGGCAGGGAATGCTTTTTGTTTTTATTCTGTTTACACAGAATCTTACAGAAAAACATTCTGCTAATGTCATGTTAGACAGACACCTCATCCTAAAATCAATTTTATCAAGGTGTATTGCATACCTTTACTACTATTTTATTAGTAATGTTACTGAATTTTTATGTTGTAAGAAACTTACAGATAATATACAAAGACAACTCTTTGTACATGCATGTTAAGAAACTAAAGTCTGCACATCTACATTAATTAAATGGCTCCTTTTAATGACAAGACCAAACCCTGGCACCTGAGTGCTCAGGCAGGGCTTTTAGTTCGGTTTTAGCACCAAGTTCATCTCTTGACTTCTTTTGTTTGGTGACCCACTCGAAACTTTCTCAGATTGCATCCAATGCTTTCAGCAGACAAGATTGCGCTGTGATCAGGTAACAGTTTTTATTGGACAATTTCTCCCTCTGTATAGGCAATCCAATGGAGTCTCATTGCAATAGTTCCTTTTGCTATTGGTTTAGTGGAGAAACCAATAGAAAGGACTAGGACCACAGTGGCCTTACTGAACTGTATTTTTTTCTAATAAACTACTTTCTGGTCTTGGAGAAGTCAATTGATTCCCCTATGTGGCATTAGGTTTTGAAAAAAAACCTGAATGCTTTCTGAAATCCGTTGCACTCTAAAGGTTTAGAGCTCGGAATTTCTTACATACTCTATGATTTTGAAGATTTTAGTTTAAGCTTGCTTTGACATTGTTAAGTGCAGAAAAGACTAACACCCAAAACGTGGTAAATAAGCAAGAACATTAAGTGATGTTGAAGTGTTTCACATAAAACACTTAAAAATAAATAAAAACAAGATTCAGCTATCTCTGCTTATTGTAGTAAGTTATTTAATTTTTTAAAATCACATTTTCATTCACTGTGTGTGTGTGTGTGTGTGTGTGTGTGTGTGTGTGTGTGTGTGTGGAGTATATGGGTGCACCAGGATTTTTTTTAAATTTAAGGGAATTCCAGTCATACACATCATTTTTTGTGTGTTTGTCTGGCTTTATGTCTGTGCTGGGGAATTGAACTTGAACTGGCAGGCTTTGCAAGCAAGTATCATTCAACTTTGCTGGAACTCCTTTGAACTATTGAAACAGGTCCCCTCCCCAAGATATAAAGCTTTTGATTAGCAAGAGAATTACAAAATATCTACTGAATCAGAACCTAGTACTTGAGATATATTCTGAAAAGAAATCCAATTTTACTTTCAGCTAGGAAAATTCTTCCTAAACACCAACAGGCAATTGGATAACATTTAACATGATTAAAGATTATTTACACAATTATGAAATATTCTAAACAGCTATCACCAGTTTCACTTTGCTTAAATTTTTGCATCAGCACGTGAAAACTGGAATGCATGATAAATTGTTTCCGGTAACATTTTACTTTTTAATTTGCAAATGATACACTTATCTTGCTATTAATTCTAGTGAGTAATTAAAAGTAAGGAGGGCCCTCAGTGGGGTGGGGGCAGGGAGGAGGGAGATGCGGGTACCAACACAAGAGTTGTTCATACAGTGTTTCCAATTATTAACAACAAGTAAATTTTAAAAAGTAAACTTTGGTGGAGACTTCTCTGGACATGTGGATGTATATAGCAATGTAAATTGCTGGCTTCAGGCTACTTGGCTTTACGTATTTTTCAGTAACAAAGGAAAGAGAAAATAAAATGTTACCTACTTCTGATGGCAAACTTTAAAAATGTATTAAACAGCTCTGGTTGTTTTTAAAAAGAAAAGCCAGTCAGTTATCAACATAAGTAGATATGAGTTTCTTATACCAATATTATCCTTTATTTTTGGATGCAAAATTGCTTAAGAGAACCTGCATAGACTTCTATCTCTCTACTATACTGTCTCTGATTATACTGCTTCCAGAGTTTGACTTTTCCCTGGAATTTTATACTTTATTTCCATATAGCCTTCCTATGGTGGCAAAGAACACAGTAACTATTTTCTCCAATTAAAGCAATACAACAGGCAATGCAAATGATGTATAAGTGGATAGTACAAATAAAACATAAAGACTATAGAAGTATTGTTTGTCACAAAATTGTTACATAAAAGGCATTTATGAGTGAGATGAACCTGAATTCGGGAATTAAAGTTGCTTATTCAAATAGCAACACCTGCAGATATTCATAATACACTAGGTCACACATATGTTCTGCTATGCACATCATGGGAATAGAGCCAGGCTCTATTAAGACGTCTCTTATTTTATGTGCTTATTGTGATTAGGATCAGAGGAAGGAACATATTCAACTCTATTCTTAGATCTAAAAACAATTGTACTACAAAAAATCCTCACAATTATATTTTACTAAAATAAATTTATCATATTTAATAATATGTAGGCATAATAAACTTCTACAAAATAATCTCTTCTATAGAGAAAAGACAGAGACTCTGCATAAATTTTTCTCTCAATAAGATCTATAGTGCAATTTTCATATCAAGATACATAAAAATAGGAATAATGCTATTGTGCACATACATGCAGACATGCCACCGTTACTTCTTTATTTAACTGTCAGTTAAATACAATGCTTCTGTGTTTTGTAGATATAAATTTCGAGTTTTGCCAAAGTTTAAGTCATACTATTTTGGGTTTTTAGTTACAGAGAAGGAAATAGTGATCAGCTCTTTATTTTTGTTATGTGGCTGTATAGAAAGTGCAAAATTTCATTTTGGGAATTCTCAAAGTTAGCTCTGAAACTGTGTGCACTTCAAGTGAAGAAGCTTAGTTTGAAAATGTATATTAGAATAGTGTGAAGGAGCTCCTGAGCATAGATGAATGAAATCAGGAGCGGGGAAGCAGTGAAATAATCACACTAGATGTCCAGAAATCCAGGGTCTTTTTGCTTTCAATGACTCTCACGAAGAAGATATAAATTATGAAAACTGAGATTTAAATATCAAAGCTTTGGCTTTATTTTGTGAATCTAAAATCAGTGGGCTCCTAGACTTTGAGTCCCACACTATACTCCATAGGCTTCTCAAGAGATATGGGCTTGGTCAGGTCAACGAGTAAAACAGCCATCACTTCTGGTTGCTTTTTGTGACCTAGGGGTTGGCACCAGTCCTTCAATAATATCAATGGGTCCTGCATAGTTTTTATTTGCCAAGTCTTTTAGTACATTTAATTAGCAACACCAAAGGGCCAAATAGCAACATTATTGCTTATTTTAACATTTAGGAATCTGTTAACTAAAATGCAACCTTAGGCATAGAAAACTAATGTTTATAGATTTGTATTTTAACTAAAAGAGATGAACATAAACATATTATGTGGTTTCAAAGATATTATGTAAGTGAATTCAGAGGCAGTATTTTCATTATGATATGGTTAAAAAAGGTAACTATTGTGTCTCTAGTCTTCTAGAAATAATCTATAAGAAGGTCTCCTGATTTGTTTGAATTTATTTGTAAATAATTTCAGAAAATAGCTTGGAAAAAAGTTGGCATATCCCTCCCTGATTACTAGTAAGTTAGAAATTTTTTTTTGTATGTCCTGCTTACATCCAAATAGCTTTCATTTAAGAAAATGGTCAATGTCAGTAATCATCAGGGAAATACAACTCAAAACAACAATGAGATTTCAACTCACTCCATTCATAATAAAAATCCAATGATATAGATGCTGGCAAGGATGCAGGGAAAAACAGATGCTCATTCACTGCTGGTGGGAATGCCAAGTTGTACAACCACTATGGAAAGCAGTGTGGAGGCAGCTGAATAGGATGGATATAGAGCTACCAATGGACCTAGCTATCCCTCTTCTAAGCATCTACCTTCAAGATTTCAAACCTCAGCACAGAGACATTTCTTCAACCATGTTTATAGCAGCTCAGTTAATAATAGCAAAGAATTGGAATCAACCCAAATATCCATAACTGGACGAATGAATATCAAATTTGTGGTACATATACAATATGTAATTCTACGCAGCTGAAAGGAGAAAAGACATAATGAAACTTAAAGAAAAGTGGGTTGACTTAGAAAAGATTATTCTTAGTGACCTCACACAAGAACAGAGAGTCAAACGCTGCATATTCTCCTTCATATGTGGTTCCTAACCTGGTTAATTTTGAACATTGAGATGCTTGTCAGTAAACCGAGAGACTATAAAAGGGTATGGAAAGAATGGGGGGGATGGGAGGATGGGGGAACTCATACAATAAACTCAACCAATAATGAATCTACACCACCAAACCCTAGCTTACATACAGTAAGCTCCTGAGGAAGCTATGTACACCACCTGGTATGAGGGGTCTTGAATAGAATGGGAGGAAGCCTAACTCCAAAAATATTGCTAAGGCTTGCATCTCCCTGTCCCAGTTATTGGTTCCTTCCCACACTGAGCTGGTGATCAAAGAGATCCATGAGGACCCCAAAATGAGACAGACTTCTGTCAAAGCTTTTGATTACCAGCCCCATGCTGAAGGTGAGACCCTATTGCTGAAGAAATCAGAGTATCAATCAAACACCAAGAGATCCTGCTAGATCCAGAATCGTAACCAGCTCCCAGATGTGTAGCACTGGATCGTGTTCCATGAGCTGCCTGGGAAAACTGGTCAATGATATTTGGAGAAAGCAGAGACCACTGATATACAATATAGACCATTGTCACAAGAATGCTGAACACACTGCTTTATGGAAGAGACCACCAAATCAAGAAATGCTAGTCTATGCAATAGTGGCACTAAACTGAGGAACGCAGTCAAAGGCTTACTGATTGGCTAATAGATCTTCTTAGTGACAAGGAACCCTTAACTGGAACTGGGATCCATGAACTAATACTATGGGGGCCAAGAACTCAGGCTCCAAGGGGAAATTCCCAATACCAAAAAGCAAAAGAGGCTACATCAATTAAGAGCTAGCCAAAATAGAAATGTTATCTCATTTAACCTATATTGATCTCACTCTCTGATGGAGATTCTGTTTGTATTTTTCAGAAGGCAGTGAGAGAGCCGGAGACAACTCAATTCCACCAACAAGACATTGGATGAAGGCTGACATCCTGGCAGGAGACATACCACACCTAACCTTAATACAGGGCCCAAATGAAACCTCCAAGAAAGTGATGAAAAAACTGACCAATCACCACAGCAAATCTGATGACCCATGAAAGGTCAATGGAAACAGACACCAACAATACCCTTCACAACCCAGAGCAAAGGTACAGAGAGACTTAAGGTCTCAACAATAAAGACTTAAAACTCACCCACTATGACTTTAGCCATGGTGAGGGAGAATATCCAGACATTGCCCCCCCTTAAGCAACAACACACAGAGAAGAAAAAAGATCTGGCTACCTCTGGTACAGTTCATAACCCCATAACCTATGGACAGATCCAATATGTGCACCGAGGAAGGACCCCAGTGGGTAGGGGACAGAGAGGAGGGAAATGTGAACACCTTCACAAGATTTGCTCATACAATGCATATGCTTATTCATAATAATATGAACTTAATAAATAAAAAAATAAAAAAATTCCCTATCTGGCTAGTTAGAAAGAAAATAAAGTCTTATTTTACATACACACATATGGTCACTTTCATGTTTAAAATAACTTTTAGATATCAATTGCTCAGTCATGAAAGGTTTTATGGTACTATGGACCAAAGAAAGCAGTTATAAAGAATGCTGCATTGAATGTTCAAATTGTTTCATACAATCAAGTTGTGCTCCTGATACCTACAAAAAATGATTTGTCATCTTTTGGTAACATTCAACAGATAAACAGTGATCATTATAAATGTAACACCTCAGTATTTTTCACAATCTTAATTTATTTTAAAAGTACATAGGGCTGGGCGTGGTGGTCCACACCTTTAATCCCAGCACTCAGGAGGCAGAGGTGGGAGGATCACCATGAGTTCAAGGCCACCCTGAGAATACATAGTGAATTCTAGGTCAGCCTGGGATAGAGTGAGACACTACCTGGAAAAACCAAAAAAAAAAAAAAAAAAAAAGAAAGAAAGAAAGAAAAAAAGTACATAGTAAACTGTAGCCTATTATGCTAATATGTTTAGTAATTCCTATTATTAATATATTTTTACATTTACATATAGTAGATATTTCTTCTTAACGAAGTTGCTCAAAAGTCTGGATGATCACTTAATTGTTTCTAGGATTTCTTTTAAAGAAATGTCTTGCCTTTCAGCCCTGTTTTATAAGTGGAAAATATTTCACTCAATTTCAAAATGTGATTTCTACAGATAATTTATAGGGTAGGATTCTTTTTTGGAAATTCTAAAATAAGAATATGGTGATAATGGAAAATAATGCTTAGTGCCCACACTGAGAAGGCACACTGAGTGCTGTTGTAATTAGCCACACGTAGACATGTAGCTAAAGCAAATACTCCTCGGGGAGAAACTCTAACTGCTGGTATGATTTTCAAACAAATATGGGACTCAAAAGTACCTATTTCAGTGCTGATATTAAATGTCTCACCATGTTTCCATTATAAGCCTTCTTTTAGGAGTTTATAACTAGGCCATAAAAATTCACTTCAGGCGCTCCTCAGCATCCAAAAAAAGCTATTTCAGCCTCCTGGGAAAATAATAAGCATATTTATAGAATGTGTATATAAAATATTGATATATTATGTTTACCTATTTTTAAAACTGCACTTGTGACAACTAATCTCCTTTATCAGTTTGCTGAATCATATTACCTTCTTCAGTTCCATTAACCTAAAAAGAAAAATATGATTAAATTCAGTCTCCTTTCAACTGCTTCTAAACACGATTAATCTAGTTTCAATAAAGTATCACTGTATTTCAGAATTTTTTTGACCTCTAAAAATCAACAAAATGTTCAATCCATTTCAAGATTAAGAAACATATTTATTTTTCCGAATTTTATTTTTATAATGTCATATTACATTAGAATTACAAAAAATATCTTTAATTACATTAAAGACTTCTTCAGCATCAAGAAGGATTGAAACCTATGGCCATGTCATAAAAGACCACCATAATCTTCCCTCTCTCTTCCCATATTTCACCCAGGGAACAGCAAAGACCTCCCAGGCTCTGTTAATTTCACATATCAAAGGGCTCTCTTGAAAAGAAATATCTTTGTGTTTTGTTTGGCTTTGTTTTGCAACAGGATTTCTCTTTGTGGCCTAGGCTGACCTGACTCTATATATATCCCAAACTCGCCACAAACTCTCCATGTTCCTGTCTCAGAATCACTTTGTTGAACTTTATTTTTCATTTTTAATTAATCTTTTGATGAGCATAAAAATAGGTTTTATGATGATGTTTTTCAGATTTTGTCTTATTTTATTTCCCTTCTCTATTCTTCTCTCCTTACTCTGCCGTCACATACGTTTCTGCTTTCATGTGTGACCATTCATTTGTTGTCCCCACTTGTTGATCTGCTATGGTTTCCTATCTAGTTTCACAGCTATACTCCCATGCTCCCTCCTCACTTTATACACAGGAACCTAGAGAATAGCATACATTGAAGATCCGACTTTTCTCATAGGATTCCTATGCTCTATTTTCAGCTTTTGAAAAGTTCTCATTAAGATATTCATACTTCATACATACATATATATGTACATATTCATACTTATATAAATTTACATTCATAATATAACTTTTCTGTCCTAGAAACTAGTTTTTAAGCTTACTCCATACTATAATTGTGAGATGTAATACAGAAAGTGTTGCCCTATCTTAATGTCAAAAGAATAATCTAGGGCTGGGGGATGGCTCAGCAGTTAAAGTTGCTTGCTTGCAAAGCCTGGCAGCCCAGATTCAATTCTTTAGCCACCCATGTAAAGCCTGATGGGCCATACACACACAAGCACGCATGCACACACACAATACATTCACGTGGAAATGAAAATAAAAAGAACACTGATGTATACCTTAGAAACTCTTGATAGAATATTAATTACATCAAAACTAATAAAAATTATCTGACAGCTGAGAAGTTTTATGCAGCCTCCCAACCAGTGAAAAGATAACTTTAGTTTTTTTTTAAAAATATTAAGAGATTTGTATAAGAGAGACAGAAAGAAAGAGCGAGAGGGAGAGCCAAGAGCGAGGAGAGTGAGAGCGAGAGCGAGAGCGAGAGCGAGAGCGAGAGCGAGAGCGAGAGAGCGAGAGAGAGAGAGAGAGAGAGAGAGAGAGAATCATTCCTGACACTACAAATGGATTCCAGACACATGCTCCACTTTGTGTATGTGGCTTTACATGGATCATGGGGAATTGAACACAGACCATCAGGCTTTGCAAGCAAGTGCCTTTAACTGCTGAGCCATCTCTCCAGCCCTTCTTTTTATAAAACGGATTTTCAAATATCATCTAGCCTTTAATTAATATAAAATAGCCAGTGACTCTAGCTAAAGATACATGCTTTTTATTTAACAGAAGAATTACCATTTAGTTGTCCATAATATTAGTTTGGATAGATTTCGAGAGACAGGGAAATGGTTTCACAGCTACTAACTCATGAGACTGTGATTTAGTACAAAGTTACAATAAAATTCTGAACAGGAGAATTTCTACAAAAAGTTAACTGAAAACATTGACATTTAACACAATGATGATTACAGTAAAAACACTGACTCACATTCAGCATTTCCAATGGCTCTAACCTTTTAATTTGGAAATATACTAAGAAGAAACTCCTGTCTTCATTACATAAATCTCTTTTCCCAATACCCCTCCTACTCAGTAAACTATGTCTACTGCTGGTTAGGCCAAATCTTCAACTTCCTATCTTTATCGCCCTCTTCTAACCCACATAAAATCAATAATTAATATTAATTTCAGAATATGTCCAAAATTTCAGAATATATCTCAAAATCAATCACATTTCATCACTTTTCCCACCTGTTCAATCCAGCTATTGCTATTCCTTGTCTGCACTTAGGAAGGTTGTCTGTCTGCTTTCTCCTCTGAGATCCCTTCTCTCATTCACAGATTCATTCATGCATCAGGAGAGTGACCTTGGGACATTCTACGCATTAATACTTCTATGTCTACGTCTGACCTGGACTTCTGCTTTTTATCTGTCCTCATGCTGCATGTCCTATGTTTTTATTTTTGTTATTCTATTGATTTAATTAATTTATAGATGTTTTTCTTTTGATCACTTCAGTCCTACTTTGTTGTCATTGTTTTTTTGTTTTTGAGACAGAATCTCATGTATCCCAGACTGTCCTTGATTTGTTACATAGATAGAGTTGACCTTGATCTCCCGATGCCCCTGCTTACACTTCCCACGTGCTGGGATTACAGATGTGCATGAAAACGTCTGCCTCTCTTCCTGATTTGAAGACATACACCAAGCCTGAGTCTGTCCCCGGAGCTTCATGCTCCTTCTAGCCCTTATTCAAAATATTGCTCCACTATCTTTCTGCCTATTGTATCCCCTCCCTTTTTTTTTCTTGCCCACTAGGAAAAAAAAAACCCTAACGCTAACCATAACCCTAGCCCTAACCCTATTTGACCAAAAAAAAAAAAAAATTTTTTTCTGACTCCCCTATAAAAACCAATCATTTTTCTGAACTCTGGTTAAAAACTGATTATATCCACTCCTTATGCACATTCTTCTAAATATATCTCCTATGGTATTTCATAGCAATTCTAAAGTAGGTTCTTTCTTAAAGTTTTGAAGAAGTAAGTTTCACTATTTCTCTTATTTTGAAGGCTGCAGGATCTATATAAATTACTGTTATTCTTATAACACACTACATGGCTGGCTAAATGCAAACTGTTCTCCGGATATTTTAGTCTTTGTCCTTTTAATGATTGATCGATTGATTTGAATGGACATATCATGTGTTGGCAGCATCACTTTCTTCCTCCTTGCTCCCATTCCACACAGGGCTCTCCTTACTGGGATTGCTGGTATTCACCATGGGGTGGTGGTTATGAGTTGTGAGAGCAGCAGTTAGTCATTATGGAGGAAGGTAATGCCTCTGGATATTCCCTCCCATCCTGTGGCTCTTACAGTCTTTCTGCCCCCTCTTTGGGAAAACTCTCTGAGACTTGGTGGGTGTGTTTTAAGTCTTCTTTCGTGTTGATCTAATAGTAGCTTTTGGATTTCTGCTTAGGTACAGTTAGAATATCCTCAGTGTGTGTCTCTATCACCCTGGTACAGGTTGTCAGGCTCACACTGGATTGCCTAAATCTATTTATTCTTCAGTACTCTGTCAATTTCACAGACAGGTAATGTGAAGTTCAGACAAGGACACCAAACAAGTATAAAAAGTGGTGAGTGTGGTGCACTTATCTTACTCAACAAGACCTGATGGCCTTTCCACTAGTCACCTACCAAAGGTTGAGAACACATTGGGTATGCAGTCTCACTACCCAATTTTTAGATGAATAAACACTGATTTCAAAGCTAACTTGGATGATATAGAAATACATGAAAAGTATGTATAGGATAAAGAACATAATATATGTTGAATCTGGCCAGAAATTACTTGTCAAGTTGAGGTTTATGTAATTCCAAAGTTTTTCCCCTTATTTTACTTGTTTTTTCTTATTAACACACTTTAAATCATTTTGCTCAATGTCCATACTTGATCTCTTTCATTTAAAACAAACAAACGGAAAAAAAAAAAAAAAACTCCTCTGCGACTGGAGAGATGGTTCAGCAGTTAAGGAGCTGCTAGCAAAGCCTGATGGCCTGGTGTTCATTCCCCGATATCTAAGCAAAACCACACACACAAAGTGGCACATGCATCTGGAGTTTGTTTGCAGCAGCAAGAGGCCCTGGTGCGCCCATTCTCTCTCCTTCTCTCTCTCTCTTTGCAAATAAAAATAAAATAAACATAAGACTCTTCCAAAATAATAACTGGTAGATCTTGAATATCTTTCAATCAAAATGTAAACGGTATTCATTTAGATACTTTGTAATATACTTGCACACCAAAGCCTTTCAAAATTTATTTGAATTTATGGTCATGAGATTGTCTAGTTCAATTCTTTTTTTTTTTTTTTTTTTTTTTAAATATTTTATTTATTCATTTTTAAGCAGAGAGTTAGAGAGAGAGAGAGAGAGAGAGAGAGAGAGAGAGAGAGAGAGAGAGAGAATAGACCAGGGCCACCACCTTGTGGGTCTGGCTTATGTGGGTCCTGGGGAATTGAACCCAGGGCCTTAGACACTGGAGGCAAGTGCCTTAACCGCTGAGCCATCTCACCAGCCCTAGTTCAATTCTTTGAGTAATAAATTACAACCACACTCTACACAAAGTTTCTAACACATTGACTCAGCAAATATTTGTTAAATTATATACACCAATTTAAGATGCCTCCGAAACTTCAAATTTGATATATATATATATATATAGCAAATTACATTTATTGGTTGAATATTGTTGATATTTAAGTACTATGTTCAAGGAACTCAATTTTGATATCCACATTTAATGTGAATTAATATTTTTACATGTATGAATAATTTTTATTCTAGCATCCATATATATATTCCATTAAACAATATTTATTTTATTTTTTACTACATTACGGCTAAGAATCAACATTGATTTTTCTAATCATCAACTTCCTATAGAAAATTCTACTTCCAAATTTATTCTCAATTTTACCTAGGATGTATAGCTAGAATTTGCTATGTCAGAAAGGAGTTTTCTTCTAAGGTATCATCTCTGAAGCTGGTCTCCTGGTCTCCTTGTTTTCATCTCTCAGTTGATAGGACTTTTTTGGCCTGATGTTGCATTTCTGGTTTTTGGTCTCCCCACAATTTGAATAATGTTTTTCTTTTCCCCATCATCTGGCATGTGTTCTGGCGCTGACTTTATTGCTCCAGGTCCCAGGCTTCTGCAAAAATGACTTTTTCCTTTCCCTATCCATTTCTTTTGGAATCCTAACTTTTAAGACCACCAGCTTAGTGCCTGACCCACCATTACCTTCTAGATCTTCTTATGTATATTTTATTGACTTCTAGTGCTATATCATTTTAGATTTTAATGTTAGAGACTGTGTATTTGTTTAAAACACAGACATTTTCTGGTTTTGCAGAGCTGAAAAGCTGAAGACTGTTGACAACTTAATGGATTCACCAATATTATGCAGAGGCACAAATGACTGTTGAAAACGTCCAGAAAGTCAAGCTACTCTGCTTGTAAGCCCTGGCAGCATCTCATAAGCCAAAGGAAAAATTTATTTGCTGTTTCAAATTAGACTTGGCAATTACTATCAAATAACACGAAGTGATTTCTTTCTTTGAGGAAATCGCCTAGGTACTTCAGTGGTTAATTCACCTGCAATTAACTAATTTAATTTTGTGCTAGTAAGTCTTTAAATATTAAATATTTTCTAATGATATCTTAAATAGTTTCATACTTACAGAATAATCAAATGGATTAATTCATACTTATGACAGGAATGCTAAACTGTAGAGAGAGGTATATATATTCTAATCTGGAAGAGATTGCTCATAAAATTAATATAAAATGACAAAAAAAAGAAACCCAAATACACATGGAGCTATCAGAACACCATAAGAATATATCATGTATCAATGGTAGAGGCGATAGTGACATTGCTGTAATCTTTACAATTATATTTATATATGTTATTTATAAATGTATATTTTGCAATGTCTTGACGTTTGTTACCTGTGAAAGGGTATGCCTACTTACTTTTGAGGAAAATAAATGTGCTTGTCAGGAAATATTTTTTAAATGTCCCTTCCCTGAATGTTTATATATTTTATTTTATTGTATTTTTATTTCTATTGATAAAGAATAAACCTCAGGCTGTAGAGATGACTCAGTTGGAAAATTTTTTGATGTGTAAGCATGAGGACCTGAATTCAGATTCTCAGTACCCACATAAAAGCAAGGCACAGTGCATGCACCTGGAATTTCTAATGTTGGGGAGGCAGAAACAGAAGGATTCCCTGGGGCTTGCTAATAATTCTCAATGCAGCAGTATCTATACAGACAAAATTCCTCACAAACAATGGTTTCTTTCTGAACTGTATAGAAATATGGAAATCGCTACTGTCAAAACAGAGGTATCTCCCTTTGTAGCTCTGATGGTGCTATTGCCCTGACCTGTCTATGAAAGGATTGTCTTTGTCACAAGAAGAATTGATCCAGTTTGCAGAACAGGCAGTGAAGAGGTGGAGACATGGCATTTCCTTAGCACCATGTGCACGGACACCATGAGCACCACTTTTGTCCAAAAAGGGAAGAAAAAGGAGTTGACTGTGATCCCAAAACCGGTATAATCTCCTCCTGACGTCTTTTCTCAGGCTCAAGCTACCTCGAGCTCTCCCTTGCCTCTCACTTGTTATTCCGTGATTTCTTGGTCTAATCTATGTTTCTCTCTCTTTCTCTCTCTGTCTCTCTCTGTCTCTCTCTCGACTTTTCCAGGGGGTTACTTTTTTATTTTGCTTCATGGACTCATCTTTTCCCTTACAAAATTACACAGTCCTAGGAGGAAGACAGGAATATAGAAGCACATCACAGACACTATCTCCTAATGAAGCTGGAACAGTAATGGAAGGGACATTGATAAGCACATTTGAAGAGAATGTGGCATAACACGTGATCTCTCTCAGATCACTCTTTGAAGTCTAAAATATCCATTTTTTTTCCAGATGCCAAATATTCAAAGAGCTGTCAAGTCCTTGGAATGGAGACCCTTCTTGTTCAAGATCACAGCTCACTCAGGAAGAAGCTCACATCCCTTTACTGGGTTTGAGAAAGATCAAAAGAATTCCTTGTTTACCACCTTTCTTGCTGGGACCATAGCTCAGTGGTTAAGAGTGCTTGCTCACTTACTTTGTCCTAGTTATTAACTTCAATGTTTCCTCTCAAGGGCTATTCCAATTCTAGAACTCCTTCCTTATACATTAGCTGATACTTTTTTTGAGAAGAGGTGGCAATTTAATTCTTCTCAGTGCTATTATTTCCATAAAATTTATATGTACAAATCTCCTTATCAGAATTGCTCTCCCCATTAACAAAATACAAAATAAAATCAAATAAAATAAAACAAAGAAAAGTTGACATGGAAGAAGAAGCCTTAGAGTCAGAGAGATTTGCATTTGGTTCCAAGTATTTTAATTTGTTAACTGTGGTCCTGTAGGCTCTTTATACACTTTATACAATGATGGTGACATGCGAGCACTGTATTTAATTGTAGGAGATGACATGCTTCGAATTATGAAACTGGATTTCCTTAAAAATGCTACTTAATTGAAAGATAAAGTAAGGTATTTAAAACTCTTATACTTTTCCTAAGCAAATATTCTATGCCATGGTGAGTTGAGGAACCACACCCCAGCCTCATGTGGTTGTGTTTCCTCTACAGGTAGTCTTTCTGGAAGAGGAGTTTCACACAGGGAAGGCCTAGGGATTCTATAACCCAGCCCCACTCTTGCTGTTTCCTGCCAACTAATGTGAAAAAAAAAATGAGATGCCCATGTATCTGCTCTTGCCATGATTTTCCTGTGGTGAAATATCCTTTTGAGACTCTGCTGAAATAAACCTTTCCTTCCATTAAATGCTTCTGGTCATCTGTTTTATTTCAGCTACATGAATATGAACACCATATATATCTTGAAACTGAGAAAACCATCACAAAATACAACTAATTAAAATATATTTGCTATGTTTAGAATATAATGACAGTCATCTCAAAATCAAAGATATGTTCAGTTACTTTAATTGAACCCCAACCATTAAAACTAGATGGACATTTCTTTATTTTGATCTGTAAATCATAACTCTCCTATATCCATGTCAAAATGTATGCATCTGTGAATATTCCATTTTACACAGTGTAGGGGGCTTTGTGGAATTATTTGAAATTAGGATCTTGGGATGAAAGACATTATTGTGAATTATCACACAGGACCAAATATAAGCCCAGGAATTCTGAAAAGTGGAAGGCAGCAATGAATTAGAGGGGCATGATGCTTTGGAAGAAGAGTTCAGTGAAGTGGGAACACAGCCAGTCCTGGATAGCTTTGAAGACGAGGGAAAGAAGCCTTTTTTGTAACTCAAGGTCAGATGGCTAGGCTAACACACAGATTATGATCCACAGTACTATCAAAGGGAGTTCAAGAGAGTCATCAATGGTCTTCTGGAACACAATGCAATGCCTGATGTTTTTCTATTACATGTATATTAACTATGACAGAGTACATCCTCACAAGAAATATATGGACCCAATTAATTATGTAAGATTATTGAATTCCAGTATATAAGGGTCCCTAAAATTAAGAGTAATGCTTTGTTCACTTATACTTTTTGAGGGTAGATTTCATAAAAAGCAGTCTTAACTAAATAAATGAAATAAATTATCAAATTATCAAATTCATATCCAGATACTGATTGTTATTATTTATTAATTTAGTAGTCCAGCCTGGCATGGAACTCACTATTCAGCACAAACTGAACTCAAACTTGTGATAATCTTACTGCGTAAATCTCTGGAGTGCTGAGGTTACAGGTATGAGCCATCATGCCTAGCTCTCATTTATTTATTATTTAGCTTTCTATTTAAGCAATTTATATTTGTTAGCTTATTAAATGCTTTTAGAAATGACTTTGACTTTCTACTTCACTTGCAGTGATTGATTCAGTTACAAGATGGACAAATATTTTTAACCATAAAATTCAGGAAAGATGATCCAATCTTAGCTCAAATTCTAGGATTCTGACCTTTGTATTAATTAGTAAAGTTGTAACATTAAATTATTAAAAGTACTAGAACCCCAGAAAGAGAGCAGTGCCTTTAAAAAATATTTTAATGAGCCTCAGAATGAAACTTCCAGGTGAACTATTAAAAGCTGTACTACTGTTAAGTGATTTCATAGTATCCATTAATTAAGCAAATTAATTTCACTTTCTTTAATCAACTTAACTCAATTGACATTTTGGCTTTTCTTTCTCTTTCTTGGGTGGCTTTTTGCTTATTTCTGTGTTTCAGCAGGAAAGAATTGCCAACCCAGCAAACCATAAATTTTGTTTTTATGCACAAAATATTTTCTGGAAGCCAAGTCTTAATGATTTATGAAGACATATTTCATTTTTAAATATATGAGAGAACTAGAGCACTAATGAAACAAAAAAACAGACCCAGAAAATCAGTAAAAATTAAAAATTAATCTGTAGTTACTATTTAGTAACCAATTCCATTAAAATTCAATTTTTTCTTTATTCCGTAATTATGATTAATATAAAATGTCGGATCATTATAACCTTTTTATCCATTGTATTTATTTTGATTTTCTTAGACAAAACTTAGGACCTTAATGTTTTGTGGATTTGAAAAATAAAAATGAATCCAAACTGAGGTTGAGTATTAACTGAATGCTTCACTGAGAAAACGTGCTTCACACTTAAAAAGTATGCTAAACATATTCTTTAAAGTTTCTCATTAGAAATGATTTACTTATCACATGTGATTACACGTGCTGGCTTTATTTAACTGATTTATTATTTTGATTGCATACCTCCTAAATATGTTTTCAACTAACATAATTGTGTCAATTTGCATCTTGAAAGGGAATCTTTCAAGACAGAATTGTCTTCGAGTTAATCTCTAGTGAATTAAAAATATTTTCAATAATTTATCATGAGATTTTAAAAGTTAATTCCCCACTTACTCTCTAACCCCCAAACTTCTCCCTAGGGTTCTACTTATGCCCTTCTTAGGAAATGACTATAAAATTATGCCTTAGAGAATTCCAGGGAAAAGACTTTAAAGACAGATCTTGTTACTCTTTATGCAAAGGACAAAATAAGACAAAGAAACTAAGAATAGACTTTGATATTTTCCCCACAACATAGGAAAAACAAAATAAAAAAAATCAATCAGCCAATTGATTGATCATTCTTTTCTTGCAGGGTTACTGAATAATAATAATAAAAAAATCAATGTATCACAGTACCTAAATGACCACACCTTACTAGGAAAAATGAAGCTTGAGGAATCCTGGGGTTTCTAAACAAGTTATTTTCCCCACATGATTAGCTATGTAAGTCAAATTAAAACTCAGGTAGTAGGATAAATTAAATTAGACAGACTGCAGATTCCAGTTGTGAGCATATTCTTGCAGAATCAGGATTAAACCAGGACTAGGGTTTTCTGCCTTGTTATCAGGTTGTCTGTTGACACCGCTTCTCTGTGAGCTTGATGGAGTTGCATTATGGGGTCAAGTGAGCAAAGTGAGCTGGATTTTTAACCATTCTACCAAGCCTGACATTTGGAGAAAAAGACTGAGCTGAGAAAGCACCAGAAACACTTTGTTATTTCTGTACTCATGTTCTACAAAGGAAAAAAAAAGGAAATTAAACACAGACCCTCTCATTAAATAAAGGCATATTGTTAAGGCAGACTTTTATTATGTGTTTATTGAGAACAATTTGCTGTTCAAAACCTCTGTACAGTTAGTTCACATAATCATTTAGATAAAAACAGAATGAAAAATGCCATGAATCTTTCTGTGAGGGCAGAGGAGCACGGGTGAGATTTTAGTGAACTACACTTATGAGTGGCTGTGAATTATAGATGACAGGATAGTTGGACACATTGTTTTATCCCAAATTAGAGCCTGACATTGTGCAGCAAGATGTCCTTCTAGCGGTCATGGTAAATGCTGGTAGCAAGAACAGGTTTCAGTCCAGTAAAATATTCTTTAAAGAAACAGATAATTAAGTATCACCTTATTATCTCCCCTATACCTTTGGAAAGGTTAACTTGTCCATGTTTTAAAATCTAAGTAATAGGGAAAAAATGTACTAACCTGAATACACTCTCTAACCTTTAAGTTTCCAAGATTTTTTTAACATTTCAAATCCTTTATTGGTAAGAAAATTCCATAATAATGGAGAAAGTATAATTTTCTAAAAAGTTTTTAGCCTTAGCTTTTTCCAGGTTTCCTTATATTTCCTAAGATAAGCTTATTTAGATGAATTTCTACAAAAGTGTCTAAACAACATGAGGACCTAGTGCAAAGGGACTAAGGAGACATGCTTTCCTCTAGGAAGGCTTGCTTTATACCTACTCTGGTCAACTCCCCTATACTAGATTATTTCTGATGTATTTTCAGTGTTTATTTCAATAAATGAGAATGAGGCTCCATAAGGCGTTTGAAAATGATAAAACTTTCAATATGATGGCAGTAAAATATTTTTATTTTTATTGAGATGAAAATATTTTAAAATATTTTTTGGATGGAGAGATGGGTCAGTGAGTAAGAGTGAAGGCTCTGAAAGCATGAGAGCCTAAAAGGACCCGATACCTCCTGAGTTCAATCCCTTAGCACACATGTGACAGCTAGCTAAGCATGGCCACACACACTCTAAGACCAGTGCTATAGGGTGCAGAGAATTGCTGGGACTTCCTCTTCAGCAAGTCTGATCAAAAATAATGTAGCTGTGGGTTCCCTGAGAGACTCCCTCAGGGAAACATGCTAATGAGTGACAAAAGAAGCTACCCAACATTTCCTCTGGTCTCTGCATATATGTACATGACTTTTGTGGATCTGCACACACATGCAGAAACTGCATGTATAGCACACAAACCAACCACACTATGCACACGAGCACAAACATATTCTAGGTATGAAATGTGATGATACATACAAATTGAAAAACAATTCATGTTCCCTTCACAAACTTTTAAAATAAAAGGCAAAATGCCACAGGCTGAAGCCATGGTTCAGTGGTTAAGGCACTTGCCTGCAAAGCCTAATGACCTGGGTTTGATTCCCCAGTGCTCATGTAAAGCCAGATGCACAAAGTGGCTCATGTGTGTGGAGATCATTTGCAGGGCCTGGAGGCCCTGTTGTGCCCATTCTCTTTGCCTCTTTTCTATCTCTCTCTGCTTGCAGAATATAAATAGAAAACTATTTTTAATGTAATAAACCAAAGTGAGTATTCCTATGCTTCTCACACTCATTCACTTCTCTTGCTTCTCAGCATTGGTAAACACTTTTTGCAGGGTGGCATACATCTCTGTGAATTAATGCTTTACACACAAATGCACAGACACACACACACACACACACACACACACACACACACACACACACAGAGGTTTTTTTTTTTCAAGGTCTAAAACCCAATACAGGGATTCATGTTTATATGTTTGCA
>PVHP010006077.1:0-61744 GCA_004024765.1 Zapus hudsonius
TAGTTAGTAGTTATTTTCAGCAAAGAAAAATATTAGAATTGATCACCACCAGACCTGTAATAAAACAAACACTGCCAGGAAATTACTAGGAAGGAAGAAAGAAATACAAGGTGAAAATTTAGATCTACACTAAGGAAACAAGATCAAATTAAATAGGAAATATATGTGTGACTTTAATATTTTAAAGTTAATGATACCTCTCTGTATAAACATTACAATACTTTAAGATATTTACCAGATACTTACAGATCAAATGTGTGATGACAAGAGTAGAAAACATAAGATCATGCAGTGTATATGAGGTGGGAGAGAGAAACAGTCATAACAAGTAAATGAGCAGTCAATGTATACATATTCCAGCTTTAAAACAGTGGCTGTCAGATTGTATAAGAAAACAAGACACTTTAGTACATGTCTGCAGGATATATGCCGTAAATATAAAAATCATTGCATCTTAAGGTAAAAGTATAGAAAATAAACACCAGCTTAAAAAGAAACACACTATGGGATGGAGAGATGGCTCAGCAGGCTAAGGGGCTTGCTTACAAAGTCTGATGGCCCAGGGTTCATTTCCCCAATACCCAAGAAAAGCCAGATGCACAAAGTGACACATGTGTTTAGAGTTCATTTGCAGAGGGAAGAGACTCTGGAACGCTCATACCCTCCTCTATCTGTCAAATAAATAAATATTTAATAAAATCCCACACTATGACTGTATTACTATCAAATGTTGGGACAAAGATTACTGCCTATAAGAAAGAGAGCTATCTCATAATGATACTAGATAGAGGTAAAGAACAGAACTCCTCTCCATAACATAAACTCAACAGACAAATCATTAAAGATACAGAGGGCTTGGTTTTATGAATATATGTGGTATATGTGATAAAAATATGCATTCCATTTATGAATTATATATCAGTCAGGATATTAACATTATACAAGTGTTATTTCCTCCAAATATTCTTATATGCTTCACTAAGTCAACCCCTAATAACAGACTTAGCAACATGAGGAAAAATCACTCTATCTGTCCTTTAAAATATATCTGGTAAATTTCCCAAGTACTAGGAAGGATGAGTATCTCTACTGATTGGGTAACAGATGTCTTTACAAGTCAGGCTGTCTTCGAATTTTTTTCCAACAAAATTGAAGGAAGACATAATTTAATTATCATCTTTCAGATCATTAAGCATAATTTCAATGAGAGACCACAACACTTTTGGCATATGATTCAGGATATGTTCAAACAACTAAATAGCAATGCATAATAAAACTTTCCTCTACTTATCTATTTAAATGAAGAAGTTTTTTTCTCTAGTATCTGCATTGATAATAAGAACAACAAAGGTTTAAAATTGATTCAAAAAATGATCTTATTTAAACATTCATCAATAATATACATAGGATTCATATATTTTAGAAAATATGTATGTTTCCTTAAAATATACATTTTATTAGCTGTACTTTATTACTTCATTTTTAATTAAGTTATATTTTTGAGCACATTTGGATATTATATATGGTGACAAATTAATCCAGAAGTCAAATATTTTAATAATATACACAAGCACACACACACACACATGCACACACACACACACACACACACACACACACACACACACACACACACATATTGGTTTTTCAAGGTAGAGTCTCATTCTAACCCAGACTAAACTACTGAACTAGAATTTACTATATAGTCTCAGACTGGCCTTGAGCTCACAACAATCCTCCTACCTCAGCCTCTCGAGTTCTGAGATTGAAGGCACAAGCCAGCATGCCCAACAAACATTTTACTATTTAAATCCTATGACCAGAAATACATTAAAACATCATTTATATCAAAGTTCATGATATTCTGATTTGCTATTTCAGATAATTATAAAAGGAAGATTATAAAAATATTTAGAGAATAAAAATGTGACAATTTATATGAGGAAAGTGAAATGGAAATATATGGTCAAGGAAAAGGAAGAATCATGTAAACTTTCTTCCTCAGAAAGTAAAGCTTCTTTTTTTTAAAAATTGGTAATGTTTATGGCATTTGGATTTGATTTATCTTTTTTTATTTATATACTGTTGGCCACAACCTGAGAAGGGATACAATTTCATTTTTCAATATCAATATTCCCCAAATATTGATAATTGTATTTCTCACAACTACTAGTCATCAAACATTTTAAATTAAAATAAAATGTATTATGATTAATTTTCAATTACTCTTCAGAGATTTCTTTTTGAGCAAAAGCTTTAATAATGATGATGTATTTACATGAAATATACTTGTTTTATATTTAATTTGATGGTTAGGTTTTGTTGTCAACTTGATCTTTTTAATTATCTTGGGTGGGTCTCTGAGGATGTTTATAGGAAGGCAGCCTCTCAGTAGGGGGCAGGATGTAAAGAAGCTAGAAGTAAACATCCTTTCCTGTGTGGGCAGTGCAGGAAGGAAATTCCAGAGACTCAGGAAGCCATTAAGTCTGGGGAAGGGTTGTAAGACCCCACCCTAAGGCTGTATAAAGGGGAAGAAATTCTCTCTTTGGCTCTCCCCTGCCTGTTTGCTGTTGTGTGTGTGGTGCTGGTGATGGGTTTCTCTCTCTGCTCAGACCTTTGGAAGAGGAACAGCCTCTTTCAATGTTACGGAACTTCCCCTCAATCTGTAGTTTCAATAAATATTTTCCTCCCCCAAATTGTTGCCTGGTTTGAAGGTTCATCCCAGCGACATGTGGCTGACTACGACACTTAACATGTCTTATGCTTAATGTTTTCCCAGTAATATCTTCAAACATTAAAATATGCATCCAGTTTATTTTTCCATAATATGATAGTGTGTTTTATATAAGATGAGTCCTCCCCTCTCCCCCTGAGACTCATGTGATGAAGGCTTGGTGCCCAGCCAGTGGCCTTACTGACAGGTGATTGGATCATCTTATGAATGGATTCATTCATTGAAGAGCTCATACTAAATGGACTGACAGAAGATAAGGTCTGGATGGAGAAGTCATGCCTGGGTAGAGAAAGTGGTTCACTGTGGAGATGCCATAGAAGGGTATAACTTATCTCTGGCCTCCTTTTTTCCCTCCCCTGTCCCTCCTTACTTTCTCTCCCTCCCCCCCCTCTCTTTCCCATGAGGTGAATCATTTCCCCCCCACATACTCTCTAACATGAAGTTCTTCCTTACCACTTACAAACCCAGAAGCAAGCACACATAGTAACCATGGGCTGAAATCTTTGAAGCCATTGGCCAAAATGAATCCTCCTTCCCTGTTTTCTGAAGTATTGGACCCCATTATAAAAAAGTGTCTAATACATGTAGTAACAAAACCATGGGTTCTTTGAGAAACATCATTCAATGTAAATATATGCATTATAAAGCAACTTAATGTTCTCAAATTGATATTTTTTCTATTAACAAAAGTTGTACATGACTATTGAAGAAAATCTGAAAATTTTGAAAGGAAAAAAATTAAAATAATCCCTTCACTCATAAAAGCATTAGATGGGCACTTTTGCATGAGTAGCATGTGTTTGCAATGATACATTTTATAGACTATGGCCTACTCTGTGTATAGCTTCTTGTTTTCAGTTTTTGCCCCTAACATCATAATATTAAATTTTTATGTACTATTACCTACACTCCAAAACACCTTAATATCTGTTTTTAAAATTTAATCATTCATTTTTTAAAATTACTTATAATAAAAGTTCTCATTATAATACTTTTGGAAAAGATTTCTTTTAGCTTTAGTAATAAAAGAAAGTCATTTTAAATTTTTTTCAGATTTTCCACCATGTTGTTCTAGTTTCTGTCTGTTCACCATAAAGATCATCAAATTGGCTTGAAATAGAAGGCATGATCAAACTGAGTTTTCTGAAGTTTCTGTCAATACAACTTAGAGTTATATAGTGACAAAACAAAGTAGGTAAGATTTTTGTTGTTGCTGATGTGTAGGGGAGTGTGTGTGTGTGTTCTTTCTAGATAGCTATAGAGTTTTATCTTTAACTTAGTTATGCAAACATTTGACAGAAAATATCTAGACACTGTGCATTTCATCAGAATTGCCAGATCCTCCCTTTGCTCCCACTTCCTTCCTTTCTTTTTCTCCTTCTTCTTTCTGGGTGTGTCAGGGAGTGTGTTTCCAGAGACATCTAACTGACCTGGGAAAATCTAACCTCACATGGGAAACAAATGCAAATGTGTTTACTAGTTCTGATAAAAATTTACCTTTCTATTGATTTTCTATAGTGTAGAAAGATTTCATAGAAATTTCAGTGAGACAATGGAAATTACCATCTTGGTGAAAATGACGTAGTGCTAAACCATTTCAAACTAGAGAACAGCATTTGTGGGAATGTGAGGTTCCTGCAGATCAGAGACACCGAGAGCAGCTGGTTATGGTTATATTAGCACCCGATGATTGCAGTACTTTGGATGCAAGTCTGAGGCCAGTTTAGGCTACATAGGGAGACACTGTCTCAAAAAGCAACTCAGCTAACCCATGAAAAATCAATGGAGACAGACACCAAAGATACCCAACACATTCCAAAGTAGAAGCCCAGAGAGACACTTAAGATCTCAACAATAAAGCAGATGTAAAACTCACCCACCTTGACTCAGGGAACTGAGTGGAAGAGGGGGTGGAAAGAATATAAGAGCCATGGTGGGGGAGAATATCCAGAGACATTGCTCCCCCTCAGCAACAATACACAAAGGGGAAATTTAAAAAAAAAACTGGCTACCTCTGGTGAAGTTCATAACTCCCTACCCCATGGACTGAGTACCCAAGTGGGTCGGGGACAGAGAGGAGGGAAATGGAGAACCTGGCCGAATACTAGGCTATCCATGGTCCCCTGTCACAAGGACTGATCCAGATGACCCACGGAGGAGGATATCCAACTGGTTGGGGAAGGGGAAGGGGGAGCATCGGAGAATTGGAGATAACAACTCATTGTTTGCCCACTAAATAATGTAACTCATTATGGACAGTAAAAAATTAAAAAAAAGAATTGCTCATACAATGTATATACTTATTCATAAAAAGATATTAATTTAAAAAACAAACAAAAAAGATAACTTGTAATATATAATGAAAAATTACAACTCTAGTTATGCTGAATTGACATTTGTTTGTTTGTTTGTTTGTTGTTTTATTCAGCATAGTATTTTCAGGTCATCACCCCAGCCTTTTAGGCAGCGCTACATGTTCTTAAACACCAGGGTCAAACAAAATAAAAAGTTTAGATTCTCTCTTCTGAAATAGAACTTTGACAGAAATGTGTTCAGCTTTGTCTTTAGAGAAGATCGCTAAATGGAGATGCCAACTTGCTTCACGCCTTCATTCGATCCTTTTTATGGATCTCTGCTTGGTGTAAAGATCTGGGCCTCTGCTGTCTTTAGAGAAAAGGCAATATGTCTTTGTCTTGTCAACACCTGCCGCTTGGGCTGTTTCAAACACAGGAGGTCATTTTGTTCTTAGTAGGGTTTGTCTGCATCATCAGGAACAGAAAGTCACTCATTTCTTTTTAAAGAGTTTGTCTCCAGTCCTGTTGCATTTTCCAGTGCTGGGGTGGAGGAGAAATCTTTCTAAATACATTGTTTAGCTACCAAATTTGTCCTTTAATCTTACAAATTTGTCCTTGCGTTCTGAACCTCGCTGATGCACCTAATGTTGCTTATGGTGGGTACTAAGGCATATCATTGTGTGATTCTTCTGGAAGCAGCTAAGAGACTGTGAGGCTCTGTCCTCTACCCAAAACTAACCCACCATGCAATTCCTGACCCCTCACTGAGTGGAATGGGAACGGGCACAAGGGACAAAAGTAGATAACCTGTGGGAATATGACCAATATATAGCATGTTCAAATGTGAAAGTGCCCAGTGAAAATAAGAAAATGTATGTCATGGTTTGATCCAGGTGTCCCCCACAAACAAATTAATGTGTTCTGATAGATCGATCCTCAGCTGATGGCAGTTTGGGTTTTACAACCTCAATGAAGCTGTGTTGTTGGCGGCAGGCTTATGGGGGTTATAAGCCAGCTTCCCCTTGCCAGTGTTTGGCACACCTTCCTGCAGCTATTTCTAGTGCTGTGACAGAGGTGATGTCCACCCGTCTGCTCGTGCCATCATTTTCCCTGCCAGGATGGAGTCTCCCCTTGAGTCTGTAAGCCTAATAAACCCATTCCTCCACAAGCTGCTTTTGTTTGGGTTCTTTCTGCACAGCAACTAGAAAGCTGACCGCAACAAAGTAAACTTAAAAATTTTAAAGAACTCTTTTATGATCTGGTAAAGATATAAGGAAAAGATGTTCTGATATAGCAGAGAAAGGACTGGTTTGTTAGTCGTGAGTTTTCCAAGTCTCATGTGATAATTGGAAAATAAGAACATTGTTATATTTTACGTTTTCACAGTGAGCTCAAATGTTCTGAAAGTAGTGCATGCATGTAAATTAAAGGGGTGCTTTCTCTTCCAGATCACACTGTCTCCTATGTTCTATGTTTAATATCCTTCATAAGTTTCTCTGTTACATGGAAGTAGTCAAAGCACTGAGCCCCTCCCAACCAGTCCTTCATAATTCAGCTCTGCAAAGGGGCATGACTTGCTGCTCCCAACTTCTCCACACAGCAAGACAAGTTTCCAGAACCCCTGAGCTTCCTGTCCACCACTACCCTCGTCATTCACGACTGACTGGCATGCAGAAGGTCAAGTTGTAGCATTCCTTTCTTGGCTTTAAAATATATATAAAGTTCAAATCTGCTCAGTCGGGAAATGTCAACTTCCAGTTTAGGACTCGATAGAAACCACATATTACCTGCCTTTCATAGTTCACCATGAACTTTTTTTTTAAGGTTAGCATACAAAATAATGGATTTCTTCATGGTATTTTTATACATATCTTATGCATCACATTGTCCTTCCTCGTCTCCATGACTGTCTTGATCATCCTCTTCTGTTCTTCTGTCACATATACTCTACCACCTGGCTCTCTTTTCTTCCCTCACCCTTCCCTTACTATCCCATCTTCACTTTTTATGCTCCCCTTTCTACTTTCATCACACACAAACACACACACACACACACTAAGTCTAGATTTTTGTATATGAGAAAAAACATGCACTATTTGCCTTTCTGAGTCTAGCTTTCCTTTGCTTAATGTGATGATCTTCAATTCTATCATTTTTGTATGAATGATTTCACTTTTGTTTACAGCTGAGATGTTTCCACTATGAATACATACTATACTTCCTTCCTCCATTCATCTGTCCATGGACATCTAGGCTGGAAGGTCTTAGCTATTGTGACCAGTGCAGCAATAAACATGGATGTGCCAGCTTGACCATCTAATGAAAAAAGAATAAGCTTCTATGTGGAGGTTAGATGTTGTGGGTGTCATTCTCAATTGTTTCTTCACCTTAGTTATTGACAGAAGGTCTTTCAGTGAACCAAGAGCTACACTAGTGGGCCAGCTTTCCCCAGGGATCTGCCTCTTTTTGCTGAGATTAAAGGCATACACATGGCTCTCTGTGTCTCAAACACCAATATGCAATGTGAGAAGAAACAGATATAGGAACCTTTTATTTGTATACACTGCAGATAATTTTGAAAAAAAAAAAGCCTAAGTGACTGTATGACCTGATCACTCTCCTGGTTTATCTGTGGACCACAACTCATTTGTCCATTAGCCTAGATGCTGTCCTCTAATTTCTGCATGACCTAACCCCTCTTCCTCTGAGCCCACACAGCCGTCAGTGCTGAAACTTCCTTCCCACCCCAACCCCATTGGAGACATGCCTTACTTCCTCTGAAGCCCACCAGCTCAGGAAAGACTTACTGCACATGTCCTCCTCAGGTAAGTCCCCTCTCCTTTAAGCATGTATGCTTTCATTATTTCACCTCTCCAGATCTTGTCAGCTAAAGGGATCAGGCAGATTCAAGGATAAACACACACACACTCACACACACATCCTTACTGCCAATTGCTAATGCTCAATATAACTGCATTCAGACTCCCATGCTTTATTCTTCTTCTCAAAAAGATAAAGTTCTATACTGGATCTGTTGTCCTCCAGCTCACAGAGGAAAAACACTGGCTGATTCTGATCTTCATTTTTAGATGAGGAGATATTTCAGGAACTAACTTGGCAACAAAAGTGATCTTTTGCCAATGTCAAAGATAAATTGACTCCAGGAGTGAAACTGACTTCATGAAGGCTTATCAGAAGCTGTCAAGGGTGACTAGGCCCTTCGGTGCTCATGGCTTCAGTGATTCCTCTAAGCCTGTCTGGAACAAAAAGCAAATGCATGGCATTTAAGGAAGGGCTATCGAAGCCACAGCAGTTATGCAAACACAGAGGATGGTAGTTTGCCATCGTTTGTAACCTGCAGATTGCTTCAATGTCTAGCCTCTGACATGGGCACAAAGTGGGTCGCCCGTGCCAATCCCCCACCTCTAACTTTTCTAATGGTGTTCTGCTTTCCAAAGATGTAAATGATCACAGATGTCCCTGGTGCATACTGTTCCCTTGAGCATACGTAGGCAGGGTTGCTCTCCCAAGAAAAGTCTGTTAATGTGACTCAGCTTTTTAATCAAGGATAACTGTTGATCAATGACAGATGTTGTGGTGGTTTGAATGTAAAATGTCCCCAATAGCTTTGTGTGTGTGTGTGTGTGTGTGTGTGTGTGTGTGTGTGTGTGTGTGTGTGTTTAATTAAGCCTCATACTTAGTCCCCAGCTGGCGGACATGTGTCACTGGGGGTGGGCCTTTAGGTTTATTAGTACCAGTCCCATTGGGTGTCCAGTGAGCTCACTCTTGCTACTTCCTCCTGCTGCTGTGACAAGAATTCTGCTCCATGCCATACCTTCCCTGCCATGAAAAAACTTCCCCTGGAATCTGTCAGCTGAATCATGCGTTCTATAATGAAAGAAAACTGGCAGAAGAAAATACATGCATCTAAATGTATTGAAGCAGGTTATTTGTATGGTGAAAAGATATGAAGGTCATAAGAGGCACAGCATCAACAAGCCTAGGAGATCATTCTCCACAGTGTTCCGAGAAAACTTCAGGAAGGGGTGGGACTTGAGTTTGCATGTGACAAATGGACATGATTTGGTTTTAGGAAGTCAGGAAGGAATGTGTTCTTGGTAGAAACAGTGTAACCATGTCTAAGAAGTTCCATCATGGGAAACACAAAAGCACCAGTTCAGTTTAATTAAAATCAAGGGTTTTCAAGGAGATAGATTAATTGAGATTAAAAAGGTAGACTTGGGGCAGATTATACCAGAGTTCTTTAAAGCCCATGAAATACATGTGGGCTTTTTCATGCTAGACATAAGAAATCAGTAAGGAGCTTTTAGCCAGGGAATGCTATTGGGAGTGACTGAGGAAGCTGAACCCAGGGGCATACGAATGACGGCCTGTAGGTCTCAGAAATTGTGCGACTCCATGACCATTAATGGCAGTGAGGAATGCAAGACAGAGCTGTCCTTAGTAACATTTTGAGGCTTTTAAGGTAGGAAGAGCCATGTTTTATGCAGGTGAAGTAGCCAAGATGCTTCAAGAAAAGGTTGTGGAAGGATAGATGGTCTTGCTCCAGTGTCAGAAGCCAGTGTCCACACTGAGGGGTTGGATGATTAAGTGTGAGTACAGAGCTTTCTGTAAGACTGAATGAGCAGTAAGTTCACCGGGACATGGAAGTCTACAGCAGGATTTTCATTTAATGGAGACATTGTACATGAACGGAATTTGTAAAAGTACAGGAAAGAGGCAGGAGTCAGACTGAAGCCATAAGATGCAAACCCATATAATAAATATTGATTGATTTCTGACAGGGTTCCTGATATATTTGCAAGTGGAATCACATGGAAATACTGCATCCATTTTTAAAGATCTAAAGAAGTGGAGAAATTTCTTAAGAGATATAACTGAGAATGAGGGGGAGATAGCTTAGCCAGAAAAGTGCTTATGTTATAATTGTAAGGACCTGAGTTCTTTACCCAGAACCAGCATTAAAAAAAAAAGCATGGTGGTGTGCCCTTGTAAGCTCATCGAAGGCACTTGAATTCCTGGGGTTCACAGGCTGCTGGGCAGGTGGTGCCAGTGAGAGACTGACACTCAAAAATGGTATAAGACACTTAAGGCATGACACCCAAAATTGTCCCTCTGGCTTACACACACACACACACACACACACACACACACACACACACACATCTATGATCTAAGCTATACTGTTCTTGTGCCTTGATCTTTAATTTTACTTCTTTGCATCTTCTTATAGTGCCTCAAATTCTGCGTTGTGGAGATAAAGGGAAATAAACATACAGACAGACTATTTGAATAGAAATGTTGATTTCACTGAATACCCTCCCCCACTTGCTCAAGCATTAAATCTAGATCAAAATAATTTCCAGTCAGGCCACTAGTTCTTAATAAATAATTCATCAAATGAAATTACTAAATAAGTGCCAGAGGTAAGAAATTATAGATTTTGATATTGTGACAAAATCAATAAAATGCAGCTACCATAGTTTCTCTCTCTGGTTATATAGCTTGTTAATTTTGTGACTATTCATTGAGTAACTCTGTCTGAAATGTAAGCATAAGAGGCTAGTGGCCATTTATTTGTGTATTATAAATGCCAACTGCTAGAAGTGTGTGACATCTACATGAATATAAAACAAATTGATTGTAATTAATGTTATTACCCTGAATAAGAAATAAACTCACAACACCCAATATGTAAATCAAGCAATGCATGTAATTTGTTTCTTTTTTAAATTAATCTTACTTCACATTAATGTGATTTATGTTACTGTAATATACACCATGCCTTTGGAATCAGAGTAGAAATGATTCACTCTTATGTGACCTTACTAACAAATAATGTGTTAATAGGATCATAAATCTTCTCAAAATTAATAGATAGTTTTGATATGGTTAAAACAGCTCTCCGAACTTGAAGTCTGAGTAGTCATAGAATCAATAGAAACAAGTAAAAACCCAGTGACATATGAACACGCTAAACCAGAGGACATCTTTGGATGTAAATCAAGGCACTGAAGGCACTGAACAGAAGGCTAGACACAGAGGACCTCCAAGGTTGCTCAGTCAGTCACCCCATTTTCCTTGTGCATAGGGGAACACCAGAGATGTTGCAAACTCCCTTGGTGCTCAGAACATTGCAAGGTGTCAGTGCCAATAACAGGGTGCACACCTCCTGACTTCAGCCCACTGTCCTCTTGGCTCCATGATCCAGCCTGAAGAATCATGTCCAGTCAATTTACAATCTACGTTACTATGTATTAGCAAGTGGAAAATTAATGTGTGTATATTCTTTCATTTTTCCAATAAGGGGAAAGCATTTCTATTAATCACTGCAAAATTGTTTTTAACATAAAGGGCTCAGAGAACAGTCCTATTTCCCACACATCCCTCCACAAATCCACCTTCTAAATTAAAGCCAGTACAGTCACATCAATGATTTTTAAATGAACTTTATTTATATTGAAATGAAATGTTTTATGAATTATCAGTAATTTTCATGGCACAAAAGAAGAAATAGTTACAAAGTTGTGATCATAGCAAATCTGAAAATTCAAACGACACTTCTTTTTAAGTCAGATACAATTCATATATATATACATATATATATATATGTATATATATATATATATATATATATATATACAGAGAGAGAGAGAGGATCTCAAGTGTAACATTTGTAGAGTTCTAAAAGAACGTACTCAGCTTGGAAGGTGGAACATTTGTACACCCCAGAAAGATCCCAAGGTCCATGCTGTCAATTCCTAAAACGAACCATAGTATGCTGTCATGTTTTGACATGACTCTGTCTTCATGTTTGGAAGTAAAAGGTTTTTGATGTGAACCTTTTTGTCACAAATATGCATTCCACATACACACACATTCAAGTCTGAAGCTCACCTATTTCTTTACCCAATGAAATCTGAATAGTGTAGGTGCTTAATTTTGATGACTTAACAGTTTTTCTTTTGTAGTTATTGCTTTGTACATCCTAGGAAATATTTGTGTAACTCAAGGAAGCTTTATACAGTTTTACCTCTTTTTGTTCGGAGCTCCATCTCAAGTTCAGTGTTATCACTGATGTGAGATATGAGGCAAGATTTCTTCCCCATATCACTAGGCAGTTGTCATGGAACTATTTATTTTAAAAAATTGTTCCTTTTTTCATTGGGCTGATTTTTAGTCTTAATGGAAATTGATTTCATGATGAGGGCATGAAATTATTTCTGGAATATTTCTCCTACTCCAATGATCTATTTGTATAATTTTAGGCTACAATATGCTAATTTGAATAGAATAGCTATTTGACATCTTCAAATAATTTGCAAGTACAAAACTGTGCTGCTGTTGCTATTTGCTTTTTCAAGGTTAAGAAAATTAGTCTTTACATTTGCATATGAATTATATAATCAGCTTATTGATTCCTATATTTTAAAAACAGGTAGATTTTGATTAGGATTTTAATTGAATATAGGGTTCAATTTGGGGACAACTGACATATTTGTAATTCTGGCTATTGTAAAGCATAATAAACTGTGTGTCCATTACTTTATGTGTGTTGAATGTCTCTTAGCAATGTTTCATAATTCTCAATACATATTTTGCATTTCCTTAAATTTTATCTCTACTACTTCAGGTTTCTGACAATAAAATCAATAGTGTATACTTTCACTTTAATTGTTGATATAAAATTTATTTTTGCTGATGAGTGTGTGTGTGCATGCATCTGCTTGTGGTATCTGCACGTGTGTGTACTCATGGTCCCCATGCACACTCATTTACTTGCCTGTGGTGGCCAGAGCCAAACCCAGGCTGTCTAGTAACACTCCTCCCTCCCCAAGTCTCTTACTAATCCTGGAGCTTACTGCGTGTTTGTGTGTGTGTGTGTGTGTGTGTGTGTGTGTGTGTGTGTGTGTGAGGCCTGATGATTTGGGTATGGTTAAGCCCATGAAGGACTGCCTGTACAGACCCATGCCACCACCTAGTTATTGATATGGGTTCTGAATATCAAACTTGAGCAGTCTCCAAGGCTTCCTCTGGTCTACTGCTAGAACAGGAAGTGCTCTTAACAGCTGAGCCATCTTTCCAGAGTGATATTCATGTTTTCTCAGACTTTATTAACATCATATACTTTTGTTAATTCTGCTTGCTAGTCCTTATAGAATCTTTGAGGATTACTTAAAGACTTTCTCTACATACTCTCATATTGTTTATAAGTCAGGAAGGTTTTACTTTTGTTCCAGTCTGTATGATTTTATTTTTCTTGCTTTATTGCACTGGCTACAACTTCAATGATACAGTAGATTAGAAGTGGTAAAAGCACATATCTTGGGCCTTTTCTCTGTTTTAGAGGAAGAGCATTAAGTCACTTATGATATGTATGATTTTTTTTTCCTGATCATGCATTTTTGTCTCCTGCACCTGCGTGTTCTTATCCTTACCACAGTTTGAGACATTTTCTGCTATTAGTTTGCTGCATGAGTCCTGTGTATCTTTAGCTTGTAGGTCCTCTCTTTTGTCTATTTTTTTTATTTTTAATCTTAAAAAAAATCATGCAAGTGTATGCCAAGTATATTTACCCCCATACCTCCCCCTCTCTTTTCTTACCACTATCTTCCTGTTAACCACTTTTATCCCCCTAAACTATTTCACTTATACATTTATGTAATATATATATATATATATATATATATATATACATGATTATATGTAGCTACATAAAATTAAGGAATCATAAATGATAGAAAATATATATTTTTTTCTGAGACTATCATAATATAATTAATAGCTGATCCATTTTTTGCAAATGATGTAGCTTCTATACATGCAAACATTTTCTTTTTCCATTCTTCTGTTGTTGGACACCTACGTTGGTTCCATGCCTTAGCTTTTGTTAGAGGTCTTCCTTCCCCTCTACCTACTTACCTCCCTCCCTCCCAACTTCTCTTCCTTGCCATTTTCTTTCTTTTGGAACTCTCTATATGAAGCCCAGGCTGGCCCAAATACATGATTCTTCTGCCTCCAAACCCAGAGTGCAGGGATTACTACTATATGCCACTAGACCTGGCCCTCAGATTTATTCATTGATTTCAAATTTTCTTTTTCTCTTCCTAGCTAAGAGATAATTTTGATCAAAACTAACTGTTTGGATTTTGCAATATCTGTGTCAAATGTGAGGGTTATGATGACTTGATAAATTAGTTGTGTTTTCTTCTTTTGTGAAGGGATTTATATAGGTAAATCTGCTTAACATTTTTACCCTAAGTTTTTTTCCAAGTCATCTAAATTATTGAACTTACTGTCTTCAAATCAGCCTTAATAATTTTTAAATTTTTAATGCAAAATCAATACTTGCCTCCTCTACTCTCAGTCTTGACACTCGCAATTTGTGGTTTCCCCCCTTTCTGTTGCTTAAATGTTATGTATTCCATTAACTTCTACTCCTACATTTATAATTTTCATTGTTCTCTTTTCTCTAGTTTTAATCTAATTTTCATTTTCCCATCTTCTTCCAGAAGTTTAGAGCATTTATTTTGACCCTCCTTCTTTTCTATTAACAACATGTTTTACTTATACGTTTCTTTCTAGTGTTTTAAAAAGAAACTACAAAGAAAATTACAGATTATTTTAAGATGAAAAAAAATGACAAGAAGTTAAGGCTTGTAGTTTCTTTTTAACACATAGATTGTTTAGGGTTGGGTAACTTATTTTCAAAACATTTGTGGTTTTTTAAATGCCATTTTAAAAATTGATTTTTTTTACCTTTATTTCAATGATATGGGAACATTCTCAATATAGCTTTAGTCTTTGCAGAGAGGCTGTTTTCTTTGTTTTGTGGTTTGGTTTTGACTGAAGCAAGGTCTCACACAAGACCAGGCTGACCTGCAAGTCACTCTGTATTGCCTGGAACTTGTGGGGATACTCCTACCTCAGTCTCTCAAGTGCTGGGATTAAAGGCATGTACCACCACAGCTACCTTTTGAAGATGAGGATTTTTACAATACTCAGGATATCCTCTAACTTGATGAATATTTGGTGTGCAACTAAAAGGAACTCATATTCTATAGGCTGTTAGATGCAATGCTGTATAAATGGCAGGTCCATCAAGTTGGTTCTCTGATAGCTGTTGAATTTGTATTACTTGTTTTATTTGCTTGGTGTCTGTTCTCCATGAGCAAAATTGTGAAATGTGTCATGTGAAATGTGTAACTGATGATTTAGTCATCTCTTTCACCTGTGATTTCTGTCAATATTTGCTTCAACTATTTAGAAACACATTCAGGTACATATTTGCATATCATTGTTAAGGCCTCATGATGAGCTATTTTTTTTTCAACTCATTGTGAAACATCCCTCCTTTTACCAGGGAATGTTTCTTCCCTTGAATTCCACTTTCTTGTGTATTTTAAGGTAGCTACTCTACCTTATCATTGGTATATGCATGTGAATTTGCTAATATATTTAGTCACTTTTTTATTTTTGTGTTTCCAAGCAAGGTCTTGCTCTAGCCCAGGCTGACCTAGAATTCACTATGTAATCTCAAGGTGGCCTCCAACTCACGGCCATCCTCCTACCTCTGCCTGCCTGAGTGCTGGGATTAAAGGCATGAACCACCATGCTCAGCCTGTTAATTTATTTATATTGACTAAAAACTGTATACATTTCTGAGGGTGAAATAGGATGTTGGCATATGTTTGAATATATTCTTATGATACTAAAATTAAAATCTATACTATTAACTGTTCTTAAACATATATTACATTACTAACTGTACAACAATACAGTTGGCCTCCAGAATTCATCCATCGTGACCAATTAAATCTTTGCACACAGTGACTAAGGTCTCCACAGTGCATCTTCTTAAAACAACTTCATTTATACATGGTGTGTAACTTATAAACAAAAAACTTGGTGCTGTTACTGAGTCCATTTTATTTCTACATATGTTTAAAGCCACAGTATGTTTCTATTTTTGCCTCAAAATACTAACTTTTTTAAAAAAAACTACCAACCAATTTTTGAAACAAATAATATGCTCACATATGTATCACTTCCAACTCTACATTACTTTGTAAAGATCCAACTTTCTATCTACGATAGCTTCATTTCTACTTGAAAATTTCCTTTTAACGTTCCAACAAAAACTCTTGGCTTTTGTTTGCCTAAAAAATGACTTTGGCTTCATATCTGAGGAATATTTCCACTGGATATAGAATTCTAGGTTGACATTTTTCTTTTTGTTCTTTAGAGGTGTTATTTCATTGTCTCTTGACTTCTATTGATTTCATATAAAAATCAGTTCACATTGGAATCATTGTTCTCTTGTATATACTACAGCTTTTTTGTCTATTTGTAAGATTTTTTTTCCTTTATCACTGCCTTTCAGAAATCTGATTGTGAAGTGTCTTTGGTATACTGTAGTTTGAATTATCTCTAGTTGGACTTTTTCCAGCTTTTTAGTTTCATTTATTAGCACTTTTCATAAAGTTTGGGAAAACACGTCTATAATAGCTAAGTGAGTGCCCCAAATTCAAAATACAGAATCCACATAAAACTCAGTTGTAATAAGTGGCCCAACACAGACTGATTATTTCTCTATCTGTCTGGAAAGTGCACCAACACTTATCTTGGCGTTCATTTGTTATCATGGAAGAGATAGCCGAATGGACCACATATCTGCCTCAGGAAGCCAGGCACTGTCCAGTAATGTTTATCATGTGGGAGAAAAAAAACACAAGAACATCTTTCATAAGTGCAGACCTTTAGAGACCAGCCACCTTGCTCATAACAAATGGAGCTTCCATGGTGCTTATGTTCTGACTAATCACATTAGCAATTTCCCCAGAGATGAAGAGCAAAATTAGAAGGAGTGAAGGCTTGGTCAAAAAATAGACTTCCCAGACCAGAAAACATAGAGAAAGGATGTTTGCCAGAGCCCTTGTATAATAAAGACTCCCCCCAATAGAATTCACAGACATAGCATACTAGACTAAAGACTTGAGGGCCAATATAGAAGGACCTGTAAGAGAGACTGAGACATAAATCTAATTGCAGCTTTGCCATAAACTATGGCCTAAGCCATATTATGAGACTATTGATGCCACTTCCAAAAATAAAAAATAAAAATAAAAATTATGAAGTGGAAGGGAGAAAAAAGGGGTCTGGTTCTCATGTTAAAGGGAACAGTTGAGAATCTCAACTGAGCTGAGAAGACTTTCAAAATAACAAATGTAACTGGGGAGAATCACATACGGTCAAGAGGAAATGAGTTGAGCTCTGGGCAGGAGTATTCCAGAACCTTTTAAAGTAGCCCCGATGAAATATATCAAAGGCTATTAGACATTTGAATATTTAGAGTGGTTTGACATAATATCTCAACATGAAGTGCGAGCTGAGGCCCTAGAAACAAGTGAATGCATAGGTGATATCCAGCATTGCTGAGAAAATATTTGTTTGCAGTTAGTAAATTGAAGCCATTGGTGTGTATTCATTTAACATTGCCTGTAAGATTTTTCTTCTAAATCAAAAAAGTCACTTTGAAAAGAGAAATTATGCTTTAAAATGATCAGATAACACTTCTTGGTTATGCCCTTTGAAAACAGCAAATCCAAGAGGCAGGTTTAATGTCAAAAAAATCAATTTGTTTATAAAGCTTCCTGTTGTTTGGGAGTAAAGGGTAAGAAATTCTTCCACTCTTTTCTGATGGTAAACATGATTACAGTTAGGTTTTCAACTTTTCCCCCTGAGTACTGAATGCTGTATCTTACATAATACATACTTCCCGGATTTGTGCTTTTGAAACACATAAATATGCAGAGACCAAAATATTTCAGATGCACGGACCCTCGAAATGTATTCCACTCAACCATGTTATGGAGGTTTGTATGTTGATTGTCAACACAACAGGACCTAGAATCACCAGTAGATTAATCTACAGATTAGATCAACCTCTGTGCATGTTGGTGAAGGATTTCCTTGAGTAGGTTAATCAAGGTGGGAACCTCCACCTTAGCTGCAGTGGGCTCTACTCCATGAGCTGTAGTCTTGGACTATATTAAAAGGAGAGAGGGCTGGAGAGATGGCTCAGCGGTTAAGGAGCATGCCTCTGGAGCCTAAAGACCCAGGTTCAACTCCCCAGGACCCATATAAGCTAGATGCACAAAAGTGGCTAGAGGCTCTGGCATGCCCTCCCTCTCTCTCTCTCTCTCTCTCTCTCTCTCTCTCTCTCTCTCTCTCTCTCTCTCTCTCTCTCTCTCCCGGCAAATAAACAAATAAAATATATTTTTAAAAAAGGAGAGAGCTGGCAGAGCAATGGTATTCATCACTCTCTACTTCTTCACTGTGCCGATTGTGACCAGCTTGGGTTCCAGCTCCTGTCACCAAGACTTCCCTGCCATAATGGACTGTATCCTGGGGCTGTAAGTTGAAATAAACCCTTCCCTCCATTAAACTAATTTTTGTCAGCTATTTTGTTCTGGGAGTAAACTAAATAAAATTGATATGCATGTGTTGGAAAGGATTTTGGACAACCTGAAATACAAATCCCATTGTCTTTCTGGCTCTACCTCTTCCTGGCTAGTGATGTGGGGTTGATAAACAGGAGGGTCTCTTTCATGAAGCTCCACACTGTTCTTCATGCAAAGCTTGTGAGAACTTTACAGAATAATACAGCAATGTCAACTCTTCTTAGAAGAAGAAATACAAAATAAATAAGGGAACCATCTTTTCTTAAGAATTCCACAGTCTAATGGAAGGGTGGTACATATAAGTAAGGTACATGAATTACTTTATAAGCTCAACACTATGTACAATGTCTACATGCTAATTTTAAAAAGAACCACACATTAATGGAGAAGAGATATTGGCAAGCAATCACAAGTGATGGAAGGACTGATGGAAATTAGATGTGTGGTGGGCAGTATGGAAGCAGAAAGAAAGGAGATTCCTAAATATGGTGAAAGGATCTAAAGAGTGTCTGAGGAAGAGCATTTGAGCAGAGTCCACAAATCATTGAGGAATTTATAAGACGTGACCCTGAAGATGCCTGGGGTAGAATTCTGGGCCGAGTGAAATGATGACACATGAGGGTTAGTTTATATTGATTTTCAACTTGAAAGAACCTAGAATCACCTCAAATGTGGGCATGCTTGTGAGGGGTTACATTGATTATTGATTAAGACCACTGAAGTGGGCAGACCCACCATAGCTATGAGGGAACCATTCCCTGGACTGTGATTTCATCCTGTATTAAGGAGGAGAGAGCAGGAGTTGGAGTGATTGCTCAGTGGTTAAGTGTGTTTTCTGCCCAAGCATGGTGGGTCCAGGGTCTGTGGTGGTCAGAGATAGGTTAAGTTTGAATGTCCATAACCCATATAAACTGTTGTGTGTGGCCATACATATCTGTAACTCAATTTCTATAGGGAGCAGAGACTAGAGAATTGCTGAGGATCATAAATAACTAGCTCCAGAATGAGTGAGATGCTGTCACAAGTCAAAAACAGGTAGGTGAGTAACGGAGGAGGGCACCTGATATTTTCCTCTGGACATAAGTTAACCCAAGGGTACTTCATGTGTATGCACCTCTCAGAACCCCATGGTTTAACAAAGAGACCCCTAACAACACACACACACACACACACACACACACACACACACACACACACACGAGAGAGAGAGAGAGAGAGAGAGAGAGAGAGAGAGAGAGAGAGAGAGAGAGAGAGATAGCAGGCTAGGTACCAGAATTCATTATTCTCTGCTGCTGATTGCAGATACAACATAATCAGCTGCATCAAGCCCCCTGCCACCAGGCTTTCCCCACCAGATTGGATATAACCTTGAACTCTAGACCAAAATAAACCTCTCTGCCCTTAAACTGATTTTTGTTAGGTATTTTGTCCCCTCAATGAGAAAGGTAACTAAAAGAATATGGAAAGGCACTCAAGAATCTTTTGTATAAAGAAACAATATAAAATCACAAATACTTTTGAATAGCTAACATTCAGTACCTGTGTGGTGGCTTGGTGGTCTCTGAGAGGAGGGAGTAAGTTAATGTCTTCGTGATACCTTTGCACTTAGGAATTTAGACTTAATTATATAGGCCAAGAGTCTTTAAAGCCATAAATAAAATAGTTGAGCATACAGATAAACTTTTGAATACTTTTGAGCATAAATATTTATAAATAACATGTTGTAGAGGCCAGGGTCTGCATAGAAACAGACTACCATTTTAGAAAGAAATGTAATGTAGTTATGGGGCTGACAAATTTTAAAATTTCAGAGTTAGAGGCTCAAGAAAAGTTGATGTTGAAGCTCAATTCCTAAGGCAATTTTCTGGAAGAGGAGATGTTGTCTTAGCTTAAGGACTTCAAAGGATTGCATGAGGTCTATCTACATTATTGATGCAGATTTAATTTATTCCATCTTTGTTTATTTGAATGTCAATCACACTAGATACTTTCATAGAATAGATAGATCTCTGTGAAAATAAATCCTGGGTACTATAGTATAGGCAAGTTGACATGTAATATTTTCTATCACACATGCATATTATTTTACTAATATGTCATGTACATTATAAAATGAAAGTATTAAAAACATACACAAACTGTTTTTGAAAAAATAAAAGAAAAGATATTTTAACTACTTTCTTCTTGGCTGTCAGTGAATTCTTTTGTACATTCCTTGAAACACCTACAGCCCATAAGAGATGCTGTATAATAAAATGGAAAACCATTACAAGAAAGAAAAAATAGATTAAACAAGTGTACATCTTTTTTCTCTAGACAGAGTAAGAAAGAATAAAGGTGAGTTTCAAGGAGGAACTCTAGGAGGCACAGAACTCCAAGATCAAAACAGCAGTGTCTGACCCAGGGCTCTGGCTCTAGTGCTAGAGTGAAGCCTGGAGATAGAATGGCTAGTGTGACTGGGGGTGAAGACAGAGAGTCCTCCGTGACAGTCAGGATGTGGTCACAGTGATGAATCAATGGACAGTGACTTGCTCAGTCTTACTGAGCTCCTTCCTGACATGTTGAATGCACGTGCTTTTTCTTAACCACGTGATGCTACACTGTTGGCACCAAGAAATAGTCTTGACAGCAGCTGAGAGCTCCAGACTAGAAAGGGCTTTCAGAAAGTGTTGTGGCAATAGGAAAAGGGAGATACCGGAGTCAGAAGACATGCCAACATTAAAAATTATGTTGTATCATTAAAAAGGCTACCATTTTTTTACATTACATTCCAGGCAGAGAGGATAAAGGGAGGAAATATGGGACCGCTTGGTCATTCTGCAGCATAATTTTTGTATAAAAACTGCAAAGCATAATTGCTTACAACTTCAGGCTTTGAAGTTATGCAATCTTCAGTCCAAATATCCCTTTTCAAAGAAGTTTCTTGACCTGTAAAGTTAAGATAAAAGGAAGTGCCATACACTTGTTACTAGAATTAAATTAACTAGTACATACAGGGCTCTTGCTAAATAACTGTAACAACTCTTATGTATCTTCATTTTGGCTTAATTATGAATAATAAAATAGCATTAGAATACAGTAGAGAATAATCAAGACTACAACCCATACTGTATTCCCTTAAATATTATTTCAAGAAGTCTTATGCAGACTTAACTACAGATTAACAATAATCTTTTTATTTAAAGAAGTCTTTTCCAATGAGTATTTTATCTTGTGGTTTTAAACAATACATGAATTGGCAAGAAGCAGCTAAACAGTTTCTTTAAAGCTGAAATTACAAGTCTGATTTTTCGCTTTCCAAAGTAATTGAAAACAAATTTTGAAAACAAAATCTTAAACATGGGGAAATAGGGCTGAGAACAATGTGCAAGTATTTAAGCAGGCTCTCAGGGCCCCTGAGAAGCATTAGAATGTACCCCCAAAAGGAATCAAGCAGCTCTGATTGCTTGAGATTGATATAAATTTAAATGTAGAATCAGTAGCAAAGGTCTGGATGGGTATCAAGTATGTCTCATTTCTATTGTGACTGGTGTTGGCTTTACCCCTGGAAATGTCTAGCTTGGGAACAAGTGTTTTAGTTACCATGCCTGAATGGACCAGCTGAATGGAATCCTTTTTCCTGTGCATAGAGGGTTCCTACTAAGGAGGTATGGGAGATTGACCATGATGTTCATTCCAGAGCAGGAGAGACATTTTACAGTGATCATCTATGCATAACCAAGTACAAAAAAGATTAAATGTAAATGGATAAACAAAAATACATAAGAAAAGTTAGGAACCTATGAGGTAGTCACACTCCTGAGCATGGCCAGTTTAAAGATTTCTAAGATAAAATACCACTCAGTGCATTCAATGTTTGCTCAGAGAAAAATTTCACTTGGATGAATCAACAAAATAGGTAGCTATATGGATGAGATGTTTGTCCAGTGTGTAGCTTTTCTTTTAAGTGAGATGTCTTCAGTTAGAGGACATGTGTGTATGCATGTTTATGCATGCTGATGTATGTGGACACACATGTGTGCATGTGCTTATGGAGGCCACAGGTTGACACCAGGGATCTTGAAAGCCAGAGGTTGATACTGGGAGTCTTTCTTAGTTGATACCCACGTTGTTCTTTGAGACAGGGACTCCCTAAAACTAGAGCTCATATTCATCTAGAATAGAGCTTCAGTGAGCCCTAGGAATGCCCAGTCTCTGCCTTTCCAATGCTGAGATTGTAGCTGTGGGCCACTATGCCTAGTATTATTTTGTGTGTGGAAACTGGGGATCCAAAGTCAGCATATGCTCTCATGGCAAGCCCTTTACCCACAAAGCCTTCTCTCTTAACTACTGTGTCATTAAAATCTTATGTTGTTTCAAGACAATGAAACAATAAAAGAGTATTACAAGGTTTCATGAAGTGAATGCAAAAATTAATATTCTTGAGAATATGTCTTAAAGTCTTTCAAAGCCATTTGCCATCCTGGTAAAATCAGACAGCCAGAGCTAGGAAACTTTGAGACTTCTTTGGTGAAGCTCCATTGGTCAATTTGAACTTTTCAGTTTCAAGTAATTTGGATATATTATAACCTTTTCTCAGGAATGTGTTTTCCACACTGATATCTAGGAGACAGCATAATGATGCAATGTTGAAAAAATAAAAAGGACACAAGACATTCTTCCCCCTTTCTCTAAATTCCCATAATGATATAGCAAAATACAGGACATAATATGAAAATATGATCTTTTATTGAAATATGTCCACTTTCTCAGAGATGATATATCTGGTAAATAATGACCTGCAACAGGTCTTTCTCTAGTATACCTGAAGATACTCCCCTGGGAATCTTTCCCATCAGACATTTCTGGGCAGTCTTCACTCACTCCTAGCTCACAGCCAAAGAAACAAAACAAACAGAAACATTCCATTTTTAACTTCTAATGTACCTGTTCTATCAATATAATTCTGAAATAAAACTTTAGAGATAAGGATCACCTCAAATTTTGTGTTAAATGTTCATTTCTGCGTGACCCTTAGTGTTTGGGTCATTGGAGTCTGCAAAATAGTGTTTAAATTAATTAGTGCTTTAAAGTTAGCAATTTTAATGGATTTTTGAGATTATTTATAGATAGATCTCTTAAGGGTGAACGTATGCAGTTATCGTATTTTGGCTTGGCTTCCCTGACTCTCAATATGACTATCCTTTTTTCCAAGAGGAACAGTATTCCATAGGAAAGTTATTAGTGATCAAATGAAACAGCAGAGCTTGAGCTTTGTGTGTGGGTTCCTGTGTTTATATTACTAGCAGCCAAACATAAATCATTATAGTCTTGTAAAATTAGATGAAGTTAAAATCCCCCCACAACATGAAAGCAGTTTGAAAATTCGGTGAGAGTCATAATTATACTGAATTCAGTTAACATACTTCCACAATAAAGCAGAATCATGCCTTTATGCCTGTACCAACATAGTGGTTCATAATAAGGAATGAATAAATAAGTAAAGCCATTAATTGGGTTTACTGTATATTGGCTTCATTTCTGCTTTTTTATGATTAGAAAAGGTGATGGTTATTTTGCCTTGTCAGTTGTACATTCTTAAGCATGAGGGTTTTGTGAAGCTGAGTTTTGTTTTAAAAATTGTTCCCTAGGAAGATAAACAAATGGGTCTTTCTTGTTGAAATTCCCCACTGAGTTATTACAACTGCCACATTACCAGCTGAGTATTTAACTTTCATCTGCTTGCCAAAGATGATGCACTAGATTTGAAATACCTCTTTCCAATAAATATTCTCTGAAAGAAACTACCCTGGACTCCTGACAGCTGTCATTGCTCTAAACTTTTACTTACTCAAATCATTTTCAGAAAGCCATCGTTAGATTCCAGTTAAAATAAAGCTGAGGTTTTCTAAATAAGATGTCAAGGATGATAAAAGTTTTACATTGACAGTAAAGCAAGTGTTTATTTTATTTATTTTTCTCTTTTCTCTGTTGAGGTTATATAATACTGCAGTATATTTGAAAGACTTTTGGTCCATTAATGACAGACTAACAGCTGGGGGTGGGGGAAAATCGTTCCAAGAATAGTTTGAAAATGAATGAAGCTTCAGGCCCAGAGGCAATGGGAAATGCAGAGAGCCTGGAGCTGAGAGGGTGGAGGATTATTTTAAAATCAGTATTTGTAATTTATTGAAAGCACTGAAAACAAAAATTTCCAAATTAATTGGGGAAAGAGGTCAAAGTCTAGCTGATGGTAATAGATTCTCCTCTTTGATGAGTGCCAAGTCAATGAACACAACCAGAACATAAAAGAATAGATGGAAAAAGCTTTGGTGTTATTTCAAAGCATTGTTCTTTTCAAATAAAAAAAAGCAAAGGAATTTTATCAGGGAATGTTTGCATATAGGAAAACATATGCAAAGAAGGCATATTACTAGGTGTGCCCAGTTTAAGGTCATAATAAATCACATGTTCAAAATGAAAGCTGACTGCCCATTTCTGAGCATGCTCAGTTGAGGGTAATAAATCATAGGCTCAGAAAGGAAAAAAAAAAGATAGACACGAATGCTTCTGGGAAAAAATATTTAGTGTTATAATAAGCAAAGTTTATTCTAGGTCACTTAAAAGAATGAGTTGATGAATGTGACTTTGGCTGGTTCCTGTTATTCTTCAGAGTCTTAACTGAAAGGGAAAAAGAAAGAAAAGAAAAGAAAAATGAAAGAGAAGTACAACTTTTGAGTCTTGTTAAACATCTCTTAAAGGGACAGAGGCTTTCTTCCCATCATTATACACTAAAGGTGCCTGCTTCCCAACATCACCCAATGAGAAATACTAAATTACTGCAACAGGATAGCAGGAGAGAGCCATGAAAGTGTTAGTGCAGAATTTGGTGAGAGACTGCACGGACATGATTTTGCTTGACAATCTTTTTTTGATGCATATAAATACTAAGCATTTTGTGTAACAAAGGGAAGACTGATGTTAACAAAACATTTTAGTTGATTTGCTTGGAAAGACTAGTCCCAGTGTATGGTGTGTGATTATATTACACTGCATATATACATATATATATATATATATATATATATATATATATATATATGTGTGTGTGTGTGTGTGTGTGTGTGTGTGTGTGTTTGTGTCTGTATGTATATATAGTGTTTATGCATATATTTTATATGTTTATTTATGTATAGAATTATAGTAGGAGCTACACACTTTATTTTCTTTTATAAATGCTATTTTAATTTTTTTGGTATGGCCAGTATTTAATCTGTTGCTGTTACTTTCTTATAGCTGGAGAGAGCACCTGATCAAAAGCAGTTTATGGAAGGAAAGAGTTTCTGTCTAGTTTCCTGTTTCAAAGGAAAGTTTCATCATGGTGAGGAAAGAATTATAGAGCAAACAGCTAGGGAGTCATATCTCCCAGCAGCAGAGAAGAAGTAGCCAGAGCAAACTCAGCTAGCACTGGAATAAGGGCTAGATTATGAAGTCCTAAGGCATGCCCCTAGGGACAGACCTCTTCCAGCAAGGCTCTACCAGGTGGGGAGTAAGTATGTGGCTTAATCACAAACACAGGAGTCTAAACGTTTTAATCACAAAACAAGTCATTCTTTAATGATATTACAGAAAACTGGCCAAACCAATGAAAAAGTTAAAATTAATTTTTGGTATTTTATTTAAATTTTTGTGTATTTTCTTTGATCGTGTTATACATTTAGTCATGTTTTAATAAAAGTGGGATTATGTTAGATACCCATGATACCATGTCATTGCCATAGGAACTATTTGGACTGGCTTGAAGTCAATGATTTCTTTTAAAGTATATACAATAGCCTTAAAAATCTACTGTGGCTACTAGACCAAGAAATATCTTAGAGTAATGTTACATGGATTTGTGTGCTCAGTGTCCCTTAAATATTATCCATTGTGGCTGTAGTGACATGTATTTTACTGCTTCAGAATATGAATCTAAATAAAAGCCTAAATTACGGAGCATATGACTTCAGTATTTAACCACTCCCCTCCCTCCCCCACAAATGATTATCTTCCTCTGGTTTTAATGCCTCTGGGACCCTAGTTTACATCAATGATAAACTTCAGTCTTCAGTCAATAGTAATTCTGACATAAGTCAAAGACGGTGGTGGAATGTGTCTTCATTGTCAATAAATTGTTATCATGCCAAATAGGAATTAGGACACTCTAAATGACAAAAAAAAAAAAAAAAAAAACACACATGGATTGAACTAATTAGAATGACTCAATGGCAGAAAAATCTCAAAATGATTGAAACAGTTTCCATCTGGCTTATTTTTCTATAAAGGTAAATAATTTTGTAATAAAACAATATATTCATATCTCACCAATTCAAAATAAATCATACTAGTCATGGCATACATAAATCCCCTGTAGAAAGAAGAGCTAAAGATAATTTCTTATGAAGGTTTAAGCTTTATGATGTGGCTTAAGTATGATTCATCAGAAATCTGTCTTAAATAACCAAGTCTTGAAGAAATAAAGAAGACCTTCTTTTTGTATCAACTTAAAGGGCTACCGTAGCTCATTGTTACTTTATGATAATAATCTTGAATTTGATATCAGTAAAACAATTATATATTATCATTTTTGCGTTATACTTTCTTGCCTGTTTAAGATGGAAAATCTATTTCAATAAAAATACATTTCTGGATTCCTGTTTTTAAATTTTACACTATGCAGTATGATTTTATGTCATTTTTAGCTAATTTCAAAATAATTGTTTTATTGGCTACATTACATTATATAAAGAGAAAATATAATAATTAACTTAATTTTTCCCTGCTTTGTGGCTACTCAGATTATTTTAGATGTTTTAATTTGTATGTGTTCTAAAGATCGATTTTTGCCCAGTCTCAGATTGTTAGTTTCGTTTGTTTCTAGATTCATCAATATATGTCTCTAGCAAGCTATCTAAATGCTTTCTCTGATCAAATTTCCCCTTCATACATAAGTCTTTCCTTTTCTAAATCTTGAGTTTTTGTGTGTGTGTGTGTGTGTGTGTGTGTGTGTGTGTGTGTGTGTGTGTGCTTGAAAATTTTATATTGGTTCTATTTTTTATGATGTTAGAGTTTATACACCAACCTGAATGGGCCGTGAATGCCCAGTGATCTAGGTGGTCATTACTTGTAGATTCTCCAGTGAGGTGATTCTAACACAGGTCTGCATTGGAATTGTTAGACTCATGGAAGCAGATGGTGCCCTGTGTATTATGCCATCCATTACGAGGTAGACAGGACCAAAAAGAGGGTGAAGGACAAATTGCTTCTCTGCTTACTTGCCTGCCTGATAGAGCTGAAACATTAGTGTGTCCATCCATCTACCTGCAGACCTGAAATTCACAGTGTCAGCCACTTGGTCCTCAAGTGACAGATTTGATCTGGAATTTACTTCACTAGTTTCCCTGGAACTCCATCTGTTTCAGTTACCATCTTGTTGCTGACAAAATACCTGATCAAAAGCAGCTGGTGGAAGGAAAATTTTTTTGTTGTTATTGTTGCTGTTGCTGCTGTTTTTTTTTTATTTTGGCTTACAGTCTTGAGAGAAAGCTTCATGATGGCAGGGAAAAGCATGCCATGATCAGAGACTGGACACCGCTGATGGAAAACAGAAGCATGAGTGAACTGACTGAATCTTAGCGAGAGGAAGCTGGCTATAACACATTTAGGTTCACCACAAGCCACAACCCTACTCCAGCAAGGCTCCACCTCTCAAATTGCCTTCAGTGGGGACCAAGCATTCCAAACACATGAGCATACAGGGGACGTCTGATCCAAAACACCACACTATTTTACAGATTGTGAGATCTATTAGCTTTTTGGAATCACAATTTACTTATAACAAATACCATCCTGGATATATATATATATATATATATATATATATATATATATATATATATATATATATATATATATATATACCCACATTTTTGAATGCATGAATTATATATGATAGTCTCATATCAAATCTGTTTCCTTGGAGAACCCTGACTAATAAAATTTATTAGTGTATTATACATTTATTCTTTATCTAAAAGCCTTACTTTTTTACACATTGTGTACACATTTCATCTTCTATACTTGGTCTTTGACCTTGCACTTTAATGTGTTCCATTGCCTTTATTGTTTTTGTTTTGTACCATATTTCTAGTAACTTCTTTAATGCGATGATGATCCCAGTTGTTCAGCTCTTTGTTTGGCCATTGCTTGATCTAGTTGAATTTATTAGTCAGGAGCAAGCACCAAACTCTAAATTGCTTAAATTAGGGATAAAGCACAGTTGCTGGAGTGCTTTCCTAACATGCATAGGACCATGGGTTGAATACCTAACATCTAAAAATACAATCTATTCCTTTTCTAGCTAAATGGCCATATTGGGTTGGTAGTGGGCCCTGATCCCTGGTGACCCAGAAAGAAGTAGATGCAGACAGAAAGCTTTGCCCGTCCTTATCTGGGATCAAATATGAGTGTTTCCGGGCCAGAGAGATGGCTCGGTAGGTAAGTCACCCTGCCTTGTAAGCATGAGGACTTGAGTTCAGATCCTCAACACCCCCATAAAAATCCTGAAATAGCTGGTTATGTCTGTAATTCCAGCACTGGGAATTCAGACACAGAGCTTGCTGGCTGACTGGCTACTTTAGCCAAATTGCTCAACTCTGGGATCAGGGTGAGATCTTTTCTCAAAAAAGGAAGAGCACAATTTAGAAAGACAGCCAATATCAACCCTTGGTCTCTAACACACATATACTCATATACATATACCTTCTCACACATGTACAGTCTCATGAATGCATACACCCTACCAGAATATCAAGTTATTGCTTTCTGCTTATTTACTTATTTATTCATTCATTTTGCACATGGGCAGGAGTTGGTGGTGTACAGGATCTTTCTATATAGCCCATGCTGGCCTCAAAATCATAGCAAGCCTCCTTCCTCAGCCTCAATAAGGATTACAGGCACATACCACCATGTCCAGCTATTAAGCCCTGTCATTTTTGATTAAATGGTGTAACTCCAAAATAATGTCAATCATTTCTGAGCAGATCTCATTGCCCTCATCTTGTCATGGCTATTGTCACCCATCTTCTCAGCTCTGGAAGTACAGTGATCACATGTATGAGGAGGTTGCTGAAAACCCTCAGCAAACAGCATTCCTGACTGGCAATGTATCTTCACTCTTCATGGCCCTTAGATAAGCTTTATTTTCAAATGTTTCCATTTCATGTAATAAAGGCTTTTTATAGTTGAGAGTTAATGACAGCTACCTTCATTCTTTCTGCTTATGACTTTGGTTGGAAAGTGGTTTCAGCCTGTTTCTATTTTGGTGGGTAGCTTTATCTATCTCATCCATTCCCACTTCCATGGGATTAATTTGTGGATCTTTTGAAGGCCAACCAGATGGAGAATTGCTTTAAAACATACTTGTAGCTGCCTGACTATGTTTTGGCTGAGTGACCTCTTTGATCTTGGGTGAGAAATTAGGTTTTCATTAATGTTGGAGGCTAGTTTACTCATCTCTCAATCATGGATGTCATCATTCTGTGTCAGCCTCAGCTTTGATGAGTTCAGGCACAGAACAGCTTTCTGCTTTCTTCATTTCAAGCATCTTAACTGACCACGTGTTTCTTGCCTCTGGAGTTAAGGAGCAAACCATGGGGAGGCTTGCTTTTCATCATAACCAACACAGGAGCCAAGGAATTTGCCATACTTAAGTGCTTAATGCAGAGACTGGAAATTAATTCAACCAATAGCCTCAAGTGCATAGCATAGAAAATTATTTGAATTCTGCATTACATCCATCACTGAGGGGGGCTATAGGAAATCCTTTGGTATTGGTAGCACATCTCTTATACTGTTCACTTCTATGGCTTATTTGGACGATTCAGATGGTTTTTTGCTACATTTTTGCTTTTGTTTTGAATTAGTTGTATTAAGAAATACATTTTTCATTCACATCAATTAGATAATACCTAAAAGTGCTGGAAAGTTGGTATTTGAACTCCATGCAACTGTCTTGAAAGAAAAGACTGGATCAGAGAACTCCAGCCCACTTGTGTACGAAGCAGAAGATAGAAACATGAAACAGCTATCAATTGTTAATAGGGTATTAGCAGCCCTTTAGTTATAGCTGAAGGACTTTTGGTCTTCTGTATTCTCTAGTATTTTTATTTAAATTAAGTTTATTTCAACTGACACATAAAAGATAAACATTCTATGTATCTGTACAATTTTAAGTATGCTATAGGATGCTTGGGTTCATACATATGTTTGATATTGAAATCTGGGTGATCAGTGCTACCGCCTCAAACATTGTCAGTTCTTAATGATGAACTCTTCTCTTTCTCTCACTGGTTTTCTCTCTTTCCCCCTCTCTACCCTTTCCTTTTCTCCCTGCCATCCTCTACCTCCTCCCCTCTCCTTCCCCTTCTTCCTCTGCCCAGGTTCTCATCACCACCATTCTACAAACTCTTCTGTGAGACCGACATTTCTAGGTAGGAGTGAGATAACACAGTTCTTGGCTTTCTTAACATGATGCGCTCCAGTTCTTTGCATGTTGTACACAAGTGGCAGGACTTCATTCTTCTTCATGGCTGAGAAGCATTCCTTTGGGTGTGTGTATCACATACTATTTATGTGGCCATCAGCTGATGGACCCTCAGGCTGTTCACATTTCTTGGCTATTGTAATGGCTCAATAGACAGGGGAGTGCAGATGTCTCTTCAAAATACTCATTTTTATTTTCTTGAGATACGTGCATGTAAAAGGACTTCATGTCCAGAATATATAAGAAATTCCAAAAGCATTACAGGAAAATCACATTAAAATATAAGCAATTAACTTAAGCAGACATTTCCTCAAAGAAACCCACAAATGAATTATAGGTATATGAAAAAATAAATAATGCTCACCATCCTTAATAAACAAAGAAATCGGGGAAACTCAAAACCAAACAATAAGGAGCTATCACTTTATCCCAATAAGGATTTCTATAATCAAAGATGGGCAACAAAGGGCAGTCATGATGTGGAGAAGAGTCCTGGTGAACTGTTTGTGGGGTGTAGAGATGAAGATGGCCTCTATGGAAAATAAGATGGCCTTCCTCAAAATTAAAACACCTTGTACGAGATTAAGAGAAAGGAGCTTTCCTTTACTCAATGCATTGTTTAAATTTTACATATTTTATTTCAGACAGCACAATGTTAGTCATACTTTGTTGTAACACAGGAGATGTAATGGAGTGTTCAGAACTGGGATCCTGCATGGCACTAACTGGAGTTCAAACTCATGTCCCATTTTGGTATGGCTTTCCATGAGTTAATTAAGTCACTGGTTTTCTAGCCTTGTTTCTTGGATTTTTTTTCTCATTTGGAAGGCAGGTATGACAATAATGCCTAATTCATAGGATTATTTGAGTGATAAATTAATAAGACTTTGGTATATTTTTCAATGCATTGTGGACACAGCCATTTTGAACTCTAAGGGAAGAAACAGGAACCTAAGAACAAGGAAACAAGGGACTTGATCAGGCTTTGCCCTGTCTGACAGAACTCATTCTCACCAACAATAGTCTTGTGGAACTGGGTGATCTGGACATGGCATCTCTCAAATCACTGACATATCTAAGCATTCTAAGAAATCCTGTAACAAACAAAAAGCATTACAGACTGTATGTGATCTATAAAGTTCCACAAGTCAGAGTACTGGATTTTCAGAAAGTGAAATTTAAAGAGCGTCAGGAAGCAGAGAAAATGTTCAAGGGCAAACGGGGTGCACAGCTTGCAAAGGATATTGCCAGGAGAAGCAAAACTTTCAACCCAGGTACAGGTTTGCCGACTGATAAGAAAGGTGGGCCATCTCCAGGGGATGTGGACGCCATCAAGAATGCTATAGCAAATGCTTCAATGCTGGCTGAAGTGGAGAGGCTGAAAGGTTTGCTATAGTCAGGTCAGATACCTGGCTGAGAGCGCAGATCAGGTCCCAGTGATGATGGTGAGGAAGAGATGGAAGAAGACACAGTCACAAACCGGTCCTGAGAAGTTGGCATGTGTTTAATGATCAGCTGTCTTGGGACAAGTCTTGCTTTTTCAGCATGGGTTAACAGCCTTGTATCAGTCGGCAAAGTGGGATCTATCAGTAGAATGCTTAAAGCTGCCAGTGATAATTTTTTAATATAAACCTAAATATCAGTTTTCTATAAATGGTAAAATAAAGGCCACTTACTGTGCTGCCAAAAAAAAAAAAAAGAACAAGAAAATAAAGCATCATGTGCTCCAGAAGGGTTGACACATTAGATATGTGGGTACAGGTTGTTGCACACAGTGGTGTGGTTCTTCACGACTCAATTATGTCCCAGCAAAGAGAAGAGTAGATCTGAAGCCTTCCCATGTCCTGCTTGCACAAAACATGCATCCAGACACAGGGTCATCTGTCCAGGGGAAGTTTCTTCCTTAGAGTTGAGAGTCAAGAACTTGGAGGATGTTCCTGTGGCTCCAACCCTAAGCAAGAAGACCATTGTGAATCCTAGCTTGTTTCCTTTCCTTAGTCAAGGGGCCTCAGCCATTTTCATTTGTTGGTTTATAAAAGCTCTAAGCCAGAAGTCCCACACAGTTCAGCCATGCCATCCTCATTTCTGAACCACAAGGAACCATTTGCAGGAGGCAATGAGCCTCTGGCGCCATGGGCCCTATGCGCGTTGTATTACATTTGCTTTTCCTGTCACGACTGCCTCAGAGATTGGCAGGGATATTCCATGGTTTGAACTTGATGGTTTGGCTGAGATTCATGGCATCGCCAGCTGCCTCAGTCACAGCCTCTGTTTCTCTGCCAAGTTCATCTCCAAGGGAGCGTGGGAAGGCAGGCCAGGCCAGGTGGAGGAGGAATGGAACTACCCAGGGGGATGTTGGACTCAGCTAGGGGATGGAGTATCTGCACACCGCCTTTAATCACTTCTTCCATCTGCTGCCCTATTGGACTCCAGGTTTCTCAGAAGCAAATATCTAAATGCTGGTACATGTCCTCTGGAATGTGCAATACAAAGAGAAGCCTTTGTAGCTACATGGAGAATGAATGGTTCAACATTGGTCTCATCATAGCCTCTTCTTAGTCTTCTTTCCAGTTCTCTGATTTATTTTGTGTACATGGCTGAGCATGTGCATGGAGCCCAGAGAACAACCCCAGGCTTTGTTGCTCAGGAACACTGCTGACCTTTTATGAGATAGGGTCTCTCATTGGCCTGTAACTCACCAAGAAAGCTGGACTGGCCATTAAGTGAGCTCTGGGGACCCTGTGTGTCTGTCTCTGCAATGCGGGGATTACAAGTGTAAACACCACCACACTAGGCAGATACATGGGTTCTAGGGCTCAAATTCAGGTTGTCATGCTTGTAATGAAAGCACCATACTGACTGACATTCTCCCTAACACCAGTACTGTAATTTCTGAGTTCTTCTTTAACTAAGGAGATGGGAAGGAAGAGTAGAGCTCCTTGTGCCAGATAATAAAGGATTCTAATAAGAATCCATTTCATTGATCCATAAAATAAAACCAAGATTATGTCATCTATCTTCTTTCTATAATAATTACAATTTATTAAATTTTGAATATATTCCAGGTGCTTTACATACATTATATATAATCCTAATGAAAACACTGTAAGATACCTATTTTTATCTCTGCTCTATGGATAAGAAAACTTTGGGGAGAAAAGTTAATTAACTTATTCAAATAGACAGAGCTAATAATTGTAGAGTTAGTACAAATCCCAGTGCTATCTGACTCTAGAAATCATATTCTTTCTTCTTCTCCTCTCTTGATTTCATTCATTATTTCTTGAAAATGATTTTAAATGACATAATGTCATTCATTCATATACTTTCATTACATATATAATTCATATAACACAATATGTTGCATAAAATTCACATGATATGTGTTATATACAATAAATGTGAAGATCATTTCCTATAACTTCTCTCACTCAAATAACTGTTCTAATAACTTGCCTAACAGGGGAAAGTTCCTATGAAGTTTTTCAATATGTTTTCAAAGATGCATATGCTCTGTATTTTTCAATACATACCTGACTGGGTACTGTTCCAAAAGTATCTTAGAAACCATCTTCTAATTACTTTCTGACTTTCCGTTTTGATGAGTTATAAAATATTTGTATTTGAACTTATCTGCCACCTTATTCTGTATTTTCTTTTTATTTTATGTTTTCATTAATATCTTTATTATAAATAATTATATACATTGTATGAGCAAATCTTGTGATGGTGCCCCTATTTCCCTCCTCTCTGTCCCCTACCCACTGGGGTCCCTCCTAGGTGGGCTGGATCAGTCCATAGGGTAAGAGGTTATGAATTGCTCTAGAAATAGCTAGTTATTTTTCCCCCATTTGTGTGTTGTTGCTTAGGGGGACAATGTCTCTGATATTCTCCCCCACCATGGCTGTTACATTCTTTCTGTCTCCTCTTCTTTCTTTTATTATATATTATTTATTTGTGTGTGCGTGTGCATGTGTCCGTGTGTGTGTGTGTGTGTGTGTGTGTGTGTGTGTGAGATGGGCATCCATGTGTGCCAGCACTAGTGTGAAGGTCTAAGGACACCTTGGGGTGTCGGGTCTCTCCTTCCACTGTGCTGTTTTTCCCCTGGGGAGGCCAGTCTAGCTGTCCTGCAAGCTTGTGCTTTCCAGCCCCCACCTCCCTTTCCAGTCAGATTGGGATTATAGACAAGTGTTCATGTGTTCACAGTGGCTTATAGGTGAGCACTCACATATATTAAAAATATTAAGTTAGCTCAAATTCCTTCCAGTTTGCACTGTAACTAGATTTCTAAGGAAAATAATGTCTCTTTTTCCTTTAATTTTATTACACGTCCTTTTTCATACATCTAAGGCTGGCCAGGCACTGTCATGTGCTCATATTTATTTTGTATAGCTTGTCTTTATTTGTTTTCTGTCCAAAAACTTCATAGCTAAATATATGACCAGTGAGTCTTTTAATTTTCAAATGTGTGCATATACATATATGTATATATATGAAGATGATATTAAATGGTTAAAACATGTTTTCAAAGAACTTAAATAATTCACCTTGTCTTTTGGCTTAAAGCACTGCTTATTCATGCTTATTACACTGGTAAGCGGAGGTTTTAAGTTGAAGAAAAATGCCAAATTCAATCCTGCCTTTTAAAATTGCTTTACAAATTCAATTAAAAGGTCGAGATTTTTAGATAGTTTCAAAATGCCTATTATAATGACTTCAATCTTTAACAAATTAATTAATTTGTGTTTCTAATAAGATAGGACTTTGGATTGTTTTGTCTGTATTCATAACATTTCACTTTTTAAAAGTAGCCATGGGTAACAAAAATACAATAGAAAATTGCTTTCTTTTAATCAAAATGCCTCTAAATAATGTATATTAAAAGTCTTTTATTGGTTAGCTGATTATAATACATGTACCAAATGTAAGGTTTATATTCTATGCACTTATTGGGGGTCTTTATGTTGAATTTCATTTTCACAGAGGATTTTAGATGCTGAGATCCCCCAAAACAGTAACATTCAAAGTCTGAAGAAACATAGTTACATGTAATAAAAATGTCTATATTAAATCTTAAACTCATATTTTATATTTTTAAGATAGTGCACCAGTTTGTACCCGGCTTTACCTGGGAGAATAGGAACTCCTGTTAGCAAGTTTGCATAGAAAGCACTTGTAACCACTGAGCCATCCTCTGAGCTCCTCGCTCTGTATCGCTTTAATCAGCCTCCTGGAATGTATGTTTGCTGCATCCTGATTTTTATATGAGTAAACAAAATAATCGGGATATTTTGAGGTTGACATTTTTCTTTGAAGAACTCTGACTTTTTTAGAGTTTCTCCTTTTTTCATGGATAAATATCAAAGTATCTGAACAATTCCTATTGCCACTTCCTGGGATTGCTTGGGTATCAATCTTTTTTTGTTTGTTTGTTTGTTTGTTTTTGCTTAGTGGGAATATCATACTTCTCTTCATGGAGTGGATTCTCCTCGAATTCTTGCTTTTCTTGTCTGATTCTGGGGCATTTTGAACCAACCTTCATTCTTACTCTACAACTCAACAGTGCACTTCTGGAGGTCACCAGAAAGCAGAGAGAAGAAATAACAGCCAAGGACATAAGGTTTTTAGTCCTAGAATTGCTAATAAATCCTAGGCATCTCTGGACTTCCAGCTCTGTGTCTTTTCTAAATCACACATGTTATTAGTGGGAGCCTTAGAGCAATGGTCTAGATTATTAACATTCTCCTTTCTTTCTCCTTCCATTTCATGTCCCATTTCTAGTTATATCTACATAACTGGAAAGCTTGACATGTCACTGTGTCCTTAACAGAAAACTCTGAAAAAACAAAGCAAATCAAAACCAAAACAAACAAAAAGCACTACCTGCCTTGGTGGTGGAATAGGCCTGGGCTACTCATGGATATTATTGTTCAGGGTTACATGGATAGAATATTTTTGTACATTTTCAGACATTCAGATCTACTGACTGGGATGACATGTACTTTCATTATCATGAGAAGAGCTAGTGTCAGAGAGAGGACATTAGATGTGCCATCAGACACCCCAGCTTTCTGTGAGCTTGGCATTTTCAGGGTTTGATCTCATGTACCTTAAAGATAGACCTGTGGTGTGCATTTCCTATGGGTTGTTTGAAGGTTTAATTGAAACTGTGCATGAAGCCACCTGGGCACATATAAACCAAATAATAAAACTTCACTTCCTATCCAGTTTGGCGACTTTCTCACCATCCTCTGCCAGTGATGGAGAATCCTGACAGCAAGTACTAACAGCCATACAGCTTGTGTGTGCTCTTTCGATGAAGACCAATGAGTGCATTGTTTTCCACATCCTCCCTAAAATCCTCTAAGTGTCTTTGAAATCTCTGTAAGCATCGGTCTTGATCACTTGAGTGTACCTTGCACACATAATGAAACCAGTTATTTCTGAAAAACAAAGTATCTGTGAGAGAATTGGTAAGAGAAAGCACTGGGAACATGAATAATTCAAGGGATATTTTAAACCTGTGCTTTATTTTAATTGGGTTTTAAACCCATTCATTTTCAGACTGTCCTTTTATTTTCTTCATCTACCATTGCTGTGTGCACTTCTCTGAGGATATCTGTTATCCTTAGAAAAGGAACTGGATGGGAATTAACTTGCGTCTGACTAGATCCATTTATCCACTTGAAGATCACTGTGGCAAACTATGAAAAATGTGTTACCTTTGGAAAATGACAAAGCTCCCAGCACTGAAAATGTGCTATCCCTTCACAGGAATCCATTTGTTCTGATATTCTGCCTTTCTCTTCAGCTGGGGCTGGGGATTTCAAAAGGAAATGCAGATTTTTGGGGGGGGTTGTTTGTTTATCTACCATATGTCTTGCTTCTGGATGGGAAAGGTTTTGGATCAAAAGTCCTTTCCTATTTTCACTACAAATAAAAACAACCCATTGTAAATTGCATTAACACCTTTTCAACGGTCCTTTGGAGGAAAGCTATGCTGGCTATATTTGTACATTCTAAGTGCTGCACTCAGGTGTGTTTGGAAGGAGATTGTGGGCTGTGTGTTCAATCTCATCTTAGCCCTCCCCTAGGCATCCTCAGCAGGACAAGGAAGATGGAATCTGTTCCAATGACTTAACTAGACAAATATATTTCACTCCTAACCTTGACTGGACCAGAACTTTGCTTAGTAATAGATAGATAATAGGTCATCTCCTCTCCATCCTCTTATGCTCCCTCATTCATAGCACAGGATCATGCCTTTCTCTCATTGGAGAACTCTAATACTGCTGCTTTTTATATCATGGGCTTGGAAAACTCCAGGATACATGGTCCAATTTTCTCAAATTTCATTGTGTCCCATTCTGGTGGTTGCATGCATCCCATGAAACCCTCAGATATTCAGATATGAGATATAGAAGAGTGTGAAACATTCACATTCAAGTCATCTTTATCACAAAATAGCCTCCCACCATTGAACAGCTGTTCCTGTCTTTTTTTTTAAAGAGGTGTCATTTTTAAAATATTTTATTAATTCATTTTCTAGCAGAGAGATACAGAGAGAGAGAGAGAGAGAGAGAGAGAGAGAGAGAGAGAGAGAGAGAGAGCACCAGGGCCACACCTTGTGGGTCTGGCTTATGTGGGTATTGGGGAATTGAACCCAGGGCCTTAGGCACTAGAGGCAAGTGCCTTAACCACTGAGCCATCTCTCCAGCACGAGCTGTTCCTGTCTTGACTGGAGGAAATGATGGTGTGAAGATCACGTAGCTGGGTGCAGCCCACCTATTATGAGTCTCTTACAAGGGGCTATCATCTCCCTCTCTCCCTTGCTCTCTCTCTCTGTGCCATGCATGCATGTGAACAACAGAACAGCTTTAGGTCCTGACTTTCACCTTCTACCTTTCTTGAAGCAGGGTTTCTTATTGCTGTGTTTGCCAGGCTAGTTGGCCCATGGGCTTCCAGGTGATTCTCCTGTCTCAGCCGTCCATCTGGCCCTCAGAACTCTGGGATTATAGATACTAGCACTACAGCTTCCAGTTTTACATGGGGCCTGGTGATCTAAACTTAGATACTCATGATTTCCGAGTGTGGTGAATTGAATATAAAGAGTCCCCTTGTTGCAGTCAGCTTTCTTGTTGCTGCACAGAAAGAACCCAAACAAAAGCAGCTTGTGGAGGAATGGGTTTATTTGGTTTACAGACTCGAGGGGAGACTCCATCCTGGAAGGGAAGAGGATGACATGAGCAGAGGGCTCGACATCACCTCTGCCACAGCACTGCAAACAGTGGCAGGAAGGTGTGCCAAACTCTGGCAAGGGGAAGCTGGATTATAACCCCCATAAGCCCACCCCCAACAACACAGCTCTAATGAGGCTCTAATTCCCAAATTACCATCAGCTGAGGATCAATCTATCAGAACACATTCATTTGTTTGTGGGGGACACCTGGATCAAACCATGACACCCCTCTTGTGTTTGAGATTAAGCCTCATATTCAATTCCCAGCTGCTGGAGCTTTGGGGAGGTGGAGTTTTGCTGGAGGAGGTGTGTCCCTGGGGATAGACCTTGAGGATTATCATCCCAGCCCCACTGGGTGGTCAGTAGCAAGCTACCTGACAGTTGATGTGAGAAGATGTGAGCCCAGCCACTGCTCTGCCATGCTTCCCTGACATAAAACAAGTTCTTCTCAAGAATATAAGCCAATAAGCCACCACAGTCATATCATGGAGGATCCACATGGAATCCCGCAGAGAATGACGGGACGAACAAGGGACTCACAGGCACAGCCATTCAATCAACACAGGATTAGCCAGGGTGACAGAAACCAACAATTTTCGAAACAAAGATCCCTAAGCTCACAACATTATAGCAGCCTTAATACTCACCCACCATGACTCAGGGAACTGAGTGGATGAGGGGGTGGAAAGATTGTAAGAGCAGTGGTGGGGGAGACTATCCAGAGGCATGGCACCCCTCAGTAACAACACACTTGGGCCAGGAGGACAAGGCTGAGTACTAGGCTATCCATGGTCCCCTGCCACAAGGATGGATCCAGACGACCCACAGAGGAGGAGGATATCCAGCTGATTGGGGATGGGGAGGGGGGTCATTGGGGATTTGGGGGTAACAACTCATTGTTTGCCCACTAAATAATGTAATTCATTATGGACAATAAATATATATTTTTTAAAAAATTTAAAAAAAATATATAAGCCAAATTAACTCCTCCCCTTAGTTGCTTCTGGTAAGGTGTTTTGATCTAGAAACAAGGATGTAACTGCAACACACAGTAAGTGTTTTATTCACTGACCCCATTGTTTTCTGTCACATCCTGTGTGATGGGTTTACCATCCAGATATTGAGATCTCAAATGAGACTTGGAAGAGTCCCTGTTCTATTTTGTGAGTCAAATATAACTTTGATGCCATTAAAAACTAAATTTGTAAGAGATAAATCTACATAGCACAAAATGAAGAATGATTAGGCTTGGGCAGACATTTCCATTGCAGCACAACTGTGAGACGGACTCTCACAGGGTAGTTTTCCCTTTTGCTTTGATTAAAAGGGCACTTTCACATAAAAAAAAATAGTGTGATATTTCATCTTCAGTTTCCAGGGAGCCTCTATGGAGACTGTTGTTAACCAGTGTGGTCAGGCAAGCCAGCAACTTCCCTGATTAGTTCCTCCTGCTGTGTGGAAGAGATAAAACCCCAATGACAGAACATTCTAGAAAGCTTGAGTGTCTATCCTCCAGCTGTTCTACCTAGACAACTGTCAAGTGTCTGTAAATATTTTGTAGATCCTTAGGAAAATGTGTTAGCCTTCTGAGAACCAGCCATGTGAAAGTGCCCTTGCTTCTAGACCTGGTTCCTGGCACACTCCCTCTGATTCTCAGTCACTCCATGCCTCTGATTAATCCCATCAGTAGCCCCTTCTCATCTCCTTTGGTTGTTGTTTGGTTTTTTATTTAATTATTAACTAGATAATAGCTCACATAACTATGATATTATAGTCGGCATACAGAGATTGAGGCATCATTCATTCTGTCATTTTCAAGTCCAAATTTTTGATTCCCGTCCCCCATGCTATCTTCCCTCTCCCTAACCAACCCCTCCCGCCACCCCTGTATTACAATGGCTCCTTTTGCTCTTCCCTCCCCCACCTTCTAACTCATCTCTATATTCACTTTCAGTTACAGATCTATCTTTATAAGTTTAATTCACATCTTTCCTCCCACATACATGTACTTACAGATATTACAAGCTAAGACCCACCCGCATATCAGAGTGAACATGTGGTTTTGGTCTTTCTGAGATTGAGTCACCTTACTTAATATGATTCTTTTCAAATTCATCTATTTTTATAATTTTCATAATTTTATTATACTTTTCTGTTGTACAGAATTTCATTAAGTACATGTACACATTTTGTTTTCCTTTACATGGTTTTTGTAAAGACAATGATTGTCCTGGGTCGACTCTTGACCTGACTCTGGATGAAGAAGCCAGGTCACTGTTCAGGACCCTACAGTGGGGGGTCAGAGTCAGCATCCCTCTCCATCACTCGTCACATCGTTATAGTCTGCCATACTAGTTTGACTTCGACTCCTGTTGCTCATGTGAAATATTAAACTCAGTCACCATCACATTAACACTGACTTCTTTCTGATCATCTTACCACTTTCTCTCCCTGACGGTGGGTTTGCATCTTCTGAGAGGAGGAACTAGCAACTTCAGAGCCTTCAAATGTGCTTCGGCGCAAAAAGCTATTGGTTAGTAACTTTTTTGTTTTGAGCAAACCTGCTGTTCTAGTTCTATTTCATTAACAAGAATAATCAAATATCTAAATAAAATTATTGTCTGTTACCATTGGAGAGTGTCCAACCTCATCACAGACAGCTTGGAAGACTAGAAAAAGGCAAGAAACTCTGGGCTGGGGAACATCCAGCCAGACTTGGAGGGACCAGAGTGCCATCTTTCTTTCACCCCTCCTGCTAGGATCCCAGCCCAACCACTTTAATCTGATTAGAGCAATATTCCTGTCAAGCCAAGTGACAGAGGAGATTTAGCCACAGCTTCCAATGTCAGTGCTAAAGATGGCCCCCTTGGGCTGGATGGCTGGTTTGGGGGAGCACCTTGAATGACCTCCCAGCTTGGTACCTCTCAATACTGCATATCCATAAAGGGCCCATGCCTTTTTCTGTGCTTTACTTTTCCACACCATGAGTGCAGGGAGGTGTCTAACCTTTCCTGTTCTAACTGTGTGTTCCCCAGGAGCAGTGCTGGGAGACATTATGCACTAATGGTTTGTTGCTTTGGAGAAAAGCTGGGCCCACTGAGAAGCTGTCCCTTTTTATATCTGTGCAGGTACATTTACCAGGAAGCAAAGTTCATGTGGAAAAAAAGAAATCTGAAACCCTTTCTTCACAAAGTAAGAAACATCACCATCACCCCATTCAGTGTATTCAATGAGAACATTCAACCATTTCTTGTCCATCTTCATTTCCCCACAAAGGTTCAGCTTTATTGGCTCATTATGTGCCTGGGACATGACAGATGACACAACATGGATTCTGGCTCAATAGTTTCAGAGCTCAGCCCCCAGCTCGCTCAGCCCTGCACCGCTCTTCCTCTGGCTTTTTTCTCTTCTCTTCCCCCACCTCTCACCTCCTCCTGCAGCAGATCTCTTTCTGCTGCCTGGCAACGGCACCACAGGCAATGTCACACAGTACTGCTTAGTGCAGAGAAATAAACAGGAGGGGGAACATTCTTGCTGTCACATTATAACTGCTTTGTACAAATTCTCCAAAGATAAGCAACTCCAGGAGGGATCTCATAACAGAATTTGGTACTGTTGTGCCCAGGTCATCCCTAACACAGAGAGCGAGAAAGGTGAGCAGGTGAAAAATCCAAAGAGACTGTGGATGGCATGAGCCAGCAGTGTACTACATATACCATGTTAGTGGCACAGGCCTCAAAAATAACCAGTTCTAATTTTAAGGACTGTAGCAAAAATATTACAGTCATGCAGTCATCATTTGAGAAGTCCATTGTGCCTGGGGAACTGTGTTTGCTATGATAATCTTCATTCTTTGAATTGTGTAGATAGCTTAAGCAAGATATAAGAGCGTCTCACTGAAGAGAGGGAAGGGGGACAGGGTCTTGTTTTCTCTAGTTTCATTTAACTACCTAAATGAGGGTCTTTTGTTTTTTCAGGCGGTCACTCAACTCACTGCTCCTACGAGCTGGCAACACAGAAGCCATTGTTTGACTCCTTCTATATACAATGCCTGTCATTGAAGACCTGGTGGACTTCCTCCTGCTCACACCCACCACAGGAAAAATTTGACAATTAAGCAAACTCTAAAATAAATGCCTCTGAAAAATGAAATAGAAAAGTCACATTCCACTCAGCATTCTCTGCTTTTTTTTTTTTTTGGAACAGGAATAGTTTTATGTCAGGATTTCCTATTGGGACAGGTCCCATCTGTTTAGCCAGGCAATGAAAGGAAACGGGTTCCTCTGCACCCAGCTTCCTGAGTATGGTCTGGAGAAAGAAAAAAAAAACACCCTTTGAAGTGTTGCTGGCAGAGCTGTGGGCTCACCTTTAACCTAATTATAACCATCCTCCATGTTCCACACCTCTATGCTTTGGCTTCAGTTATTGTGAAGAGCTGACCAGCCTGTTTACAAAGTTAAGTTAGCTCTAAATCTGAATAAGGATCCCTTTCTGATCTCTTCTTGTTCACAAGTGGCTCTTGAAAATGCTATGTCCATGGTGTGAATCATGGTGTTTGAGAAAGAAATGTGAGGCCTAGCTGAGGGCATGTGTGCTGTCATTCATCCAGACAGGGTGGTGGTGGGGCTTCTAAAAGGGTTAATTATAGTTAGTAAGTGGTTAGGCTGGAGCTCTAAAGCAGACACTGTATTCTGAGAGTGCGGTCAGATAGAAGAAGGAAGAAAGACGATTCAGGCAGAGGGACTGGCAAAAGACATGAACAAGATAGGAGTTCTTATCTTCTACAAAATTAACTTCACCTTAATGACTCCTGGGGTGGTCTGGGCATTTGTGATGGTACGCAGCCTCTCCTCTCTTCCAGAGGCTGGTGGTGTGGTGGCCAGATAGGAAGACTCCTGAAGGGAAGGGTTTCTGACCTCCTGTGGGTAGTGCAGGGTATGCATGCCAGATGCATAGGTAGGGAGAGGAAGCCCAGTAAGTTCAGGAAGCCTGGCTGTGAAAGGAGACAGGGCTGTGAAGAAAGAGGCATCAAGAATAACACATGAAATGAGCTAGTTGCCCAGGCTTGGAAGCCTTCCCTCCCCTGGACAGTATGTAACAATGGAGCATGCATGAAGAAATCCTGTGATGGACGAATGCTGGGAAAGGCAGATACGACTCCTGCTTATGAGGCTTTGAGTCCTGTTCTTTAGCCCACTTCCAGTTTTGAGAATGCCTTTCTCTTTCCTAATAAACCATCTCTATGTCTATTACTAACCATGTATTTATGGGCCAATGTACTGTTCCAAGACGTAAGAACCTGGAAATCCCAGCAGTTACATTCCAGGCTGACCCATGACTATTACATGGCCCTGGCCCAGGTTCCATCACACAAACCTTTGTTTGAATCCAAGCTCTGAAATGAACGATATGTTCTAATTGGAAAAAAATATAAAGTTCTCAGAACCTCGGTGTCCTCAGACATAAGCTTTCATCAGATGCTATTTATAATGTTGGGTTAAAACCATGATGATATTTCAAAGAAGCAAAACAGATATGCAGTAAATCTCTTGCCAGCACATGAAAGCAAAATTAAGAAGCAATTAAACTGTTTCATTTAATTTATGGGGTTGTACAATAATGATAAGTGATATTAATAATGTTAAAATGGCATTCTTTCAAGATGTGAACTTCTACAGTATTTATCAAACTCAAAGATTTCTCCTCCTCTGGCTGGGGCTCAGCATGTAAGAGTGTCTGCCACATGCAAGCAGGAGGCCCCAGAAGGCCTGAGACGGCCAGAGCTTGATTTCCCAGCACCCACATAAACAGCTAGGTGTGGCACCACGTCTGAAATGCCAGTCCTGTGGGGAGCAGAGACTGAAGGATCGCTGGGGCTCATGCAACCATAGCTCAGCATCCAGAGAGAGAGTCTGTCTCAAAGAAATATGTGAATAAGCAGTACAGGAAGGGCAGCAGGCATTCTCCTCTGGCCTCTGCACATCTTCCAGTCAATGTGCACGCGCATGAGCACACACACACACACACACACACACACACACACACACACACACACACACACCATAGACTACATACACAAAATAAAATTCTCTATCTTCTCCCTAACCCCAAATTTCCCTATCTCATTACAGGCCATCCACCTGCTACAGACATTAATAAGCTTTACCATAAACTGAGGTTGAAGGACCTCATATTTGCAACCTGAGAACTGAAGGATGTGGGGAAAGTCTTCTGTCTAACCCCGCTCTCTCTACCTCCTGTAAGCATGGACAATGCAAACTGTATTTCCCTGTTGTTTCAGACCAGCCAGGGTTACCTGTCTCTATTCTTTTTAAATGAGTCTCAACCAGACAGCTTCTCAAGAATTTCTTCTCTATGTAGGAAAGTCCCGTTTCCCAGCGGCCCCCCCCCCGCAGCTTCCCTTGCTCCTCATTGTCTCCCTGGCTGCTGGCTTCTCCTGATGTCTCTGCTTCTTTGCCTGCATTTTGCATCCGTTCTTGCAGTGTGTCAACATTTCACTTCCAATTTGCATCCATCTTCTGGCTTTCCCTGTGGCTGACAGATATCTCTCAGAGTGAGCTGCAGTCCCTGGAACTCAGCATCAGGTACCTAAGTGACACAGTTTTGTGTTCACCAGAAGAGAATCAGACAGGCCAAAGGGAATGACGAAACCCATAGCACAGTATTTCTGGAGGCAGGTTGAGGAGCAGCTGTGTGACAGCCGCCGGGGGACTTGTTAACATATCAGGGTTTATAAGCCAGTCCCAGATTCAGCAGCCAATTCCCCAAGGCTAAGTGTAATCAATATTAAAGTTAGAGGCCTTTTGCCATAATCTCCTGAAGATTTTGACCAAAAGGGGAAAACAGCCTGATGGGAAAATAAGTGACAATGAAAATTCATTTTTTTAGGTGAGGCATGATTAAAGCTATCTTCTACAAAGGTTTTTAGAAAGGCTTTTTTTATAGATCTATCTCTTTAAAGTCAGCAGCCCTTTAGCCAAAAACAAATGGGAAATGGTTTGCCCAGCAGCTGACATAATGTATAAATTATACTCTACCAAGAATTTCAACCAGTCATACAGACCCTGTCCTCAGTCCTGGAGACACAGGCCCTTGTTTGGACAAGACAAACTTGCTCCCTTCTATTGAGCCTCAATTCTAATGAAAGAGGTAGGCACAGGGCAACTCAATAATACATCCTGCTAGGTAGTACAAATGCCCTGAAAAACAATGATCCATCATGTGGAGTTTGAGACTCACTAAGGTTGAAGGAAGAAAGCTATTGGAAAGGGGAGGGAAAACCTCGCTGAGATGGTTTCAAAAGAGACCCAGGTGGTCTGGAGGAGGCCCTGTGCATGCACAAACATGAGGAGAGAGTATGCAGGCCAAGAGAGGAAGGAGGAAGGCCATGAGGGAGAGACTCATGTTTATTTGAGTGAAAACAAGCAGGCCAAGGAGGCTGCATCAAGGTGAAAGGTATATAATGCAGAAGATGTGAGGACAGACACCACGCAGGGCTTTCCTGGGTACAGCCAGGATTGTAATGTGGAGCTGTTATAATTTGCAGTAGGAAAGCTCTGTGATCTTGTATACATTATTTTTTTTTCCTATGGTGAAATGGAAAACTATTTTGGTGGGGGATGGGCAGTGCAGATACTGAAAGGTAATAGCCATCTTAGAGGCTGTTTCAATAGCTTACTGGACGAGATAATGATAGCCTGGCTGAGTCCTATCAGGAGAGACAGGGGAGAATTATGTCAGGGTGTATTTTGGATGAAGAGTTGATAGTACTTTTACCTTGTATGAAAATAAATGAAGGAAAGAGAGAAATCAAGTGTACTTCATGTGATTTTGGCCTGGGCAACTGACTGAATGAGAATAGACTTTGCTAAAAAAATAATAAATGTTGAGGGGAAGTGTGGCCCCCTTCAGTCATCATAAATGTGTAACTTTTTATGAATATGAGAGTTGAGGCATTCAGTGTGGAATGAAATAGAACATTCTGGAGCTCAGAGCTCCATACATTGAGGAAGCACTTGGGACTCATGGGGTTCAAGTATGGAATGCTGTGGGGATGAGAGCAAGCACCCAGGCAGTGTATTCGCGAAAGAAAGAAGAGGAAAAGGAAGATGGAATTGATCCAAACCATGCTGACATTAGAGGCCAGAGCAAGAAGGCCAGTGTGGCAGCCTGGAAGCTCAAGCAGTTAGGGGAACAGGATGTGCACCCTTACAGGAGTGACCCAGTTAACTGTTTTGTAGCATGAGAGGAAAACTGAAGCCATGAGCAATCAGTATTTAGATGTCAGTAACTCTTAATTGTCTTGCATTCTAACCCAGAGGAGACATGTGAGGTTCTGTAAGTGAACTCTTCACAGCCTTTGAAAAGAGCAACAGCAGCTACCAAAATCACTGTCAGCAGGAATAAAGTGGGCCATTTTCCTGAAGGGATGCAGAGACACAGGCCAAGCCGGGGAATCCTTCTAAAACTTCCTTGGCAGCCAGTTGACAATATCAAAGGGCTTAATGCACAGGAAAAAATAAAATATGCTGATTAGACCTGCTGGAACTCCATGGCATTTGAGAGAAGAGAAGGTAAAGTTTAGTACAGGAGAGATGGCAGAGGTGAGGGCATATTTCAGCTTGTGGGGTGTTGAGTCTTCTTCTGTGCTTCACAAGCTCAGAGGTTTACAGAAATAGTGACACACTGCACAGACAGGAAAGAAAATTGCTTCTCCTGTTTAGTGTTTATCAGGAACCCCGAAGGAGAGCTATTTAGGCCACTGACAAATTGGAAGGCTGGAAAGTTTTGAAATGGATGCCATGTTTCATTGCTATGTGGTCAACCCTGATGTGATTTCTTCTCCATCAGAGCAGTTAGAGGTCTTTGGAATACAGGGCATCCCGAGCACTTTCAGATCCATAAAAATAAGTTTTCCTCACACACACAGTATTGATCCCTTCCATGACAAAGGTTGACCTTTGTCATGACATTGCATTTCATTCATCCATGATGAGAAAAAAAATGAGTTCAATTCATTCATGGTTGGAAATGATCACCATAGGAGACCAACTCCTGATCAGATATTTTCTTCAGAGGTTTAATTTTTAAACCCATGGACCTGGATTTTTAGGAAGGATTTTGTCTATGAGTATTTTCTGCTAACAGATCACTAGTTTTTATAATTAGTAATAAAAAGATTTGCTTCATGGGAAATGATATCTCCTCCCGAGCATCCAGATAATCTCTAGCGACATATTAAAGGAAGAGCAAACTGAGCCTGGCAGCTACAATGAGGTCAGATGTTCATTAAACTTGATCTCCTCTTCCCAATGCCTCTGCTGTGTAATTCAAGAAACTTCACAATGAAATGATTGTTCTGGACTGCTCTTCACTCTGAAGTTACAAGGATTAAGTGATCATCTTCACTAACAGAAAGGAAGAGAAGTGTATACGATCCAGTCTTGATGGTGGCAGACTGAAGCATTGGCTTTGGTATGGTTTGTACTGACGTTTACCATGGGTGCTCCTCCTTTTCTGGGAACTTACTTCAAAGAAAATGGAGCAGAGACACAGTGAAAAACTTGGCTCCTTCTGAGCTTGGAATCACGCCAGTGTTCCTGTCCTAACCCTGTCTGTTCAGGAAACAGACTTGACCTTGCTCAACATTCACTCTGAACAAAATCTGTGTAGCAATTCTTTAGATTACAAAGGGTTCCTCACAGAGATTCCAGTCCCTTAAGGCCAGAGCAATCATTAAGCTGAGTGTTAGGAAATGCTTAGCTGGAGGGTTGAGCAGAAGGATACCAATGTGGGCAGGGCTGAGAAAAACTTGTAAGGGAGTAATGAACTCTTCTGGCATTTATTATTAACTTGACAAGGATTCAAGTCTATGGAATAGACCTACAAACTCAAGTTTATATGTGCATTATTTCTCTTAAGAACTCTGAAATCTTTAGCGAAAAAACTGCCCACTCTCTTAGTCTTACAATAGTACCCTATGGGCTCATTGTGATTAAATGAGCTAATACTCAAACCTTTTCTCCACATAAGGGTCTCAGTAAATAGCCAAAATCACACTAGTTATCCTTGCATCCTACAGACTAAACTTAAAAATACCTCACAGACAAAGGCAGAATATTTGCATGTGCATATGTGTGGGGGGCACATATGTGTGTATGTATGTGCAATCCAGAGGACAACCTGTAGTGTAACCCTCAGGGACTCCATCCATGTTCTTTGAGTAAAGGTTTCTCATTGGCCTGGAGCTCAACATTTAAGCTAGACTAGCTGGTCTGTGAGCTCCAGGGATCTGCCTGTCTCTGCCTTCTCTGTGCTGGAATTACAGGTGTGAAAAACTGTATTTTTTAAAAAAATAGTTTATTTATTTATTTATTTATTTATTTATTTATTTATTTATTTATTAGAGAGAGAAAGAGAGAGAATGGACACACCAGGGCCTCCAGCCACTGCAAATGAACTCCAGACACATGTGCCACCTTGTGCATCTGGCTTTAAGTGGGTGCTGTGGTATCGAACTCTGGTCCTTTTGCTTTTTAGGCAAATGCCTTAACCACTAAGCCATCTCTCCAGTCCTGAAAAACTGTATTTTAAGAAACATATTCAATTATAATTATGCCCAGGAAAATGGAATGCTACTTAACAACATCACTAAAGTTATGCACTCAGCCTGAAACTATTAAACTATGATCTTGGCATTCTCACTCACTCATGTACTCATTTTTGCCATTATGTTTCTTCTCAACTAAGTGGTCCTGAATTTTTAAAAATTCTACCATAATATGACAGCTCATGTTATCTGTGACTATAATAGTCACCCCCTCCTTGCTGGAACACAGCACCTGATTAGGATCAGCTTATGGAAGGCAAAGGGTTTATTTCAGTTTACTGCTCCAAGGGGAAGTTTCTTTCTGGCAAGGAAAGCATGGCAAGAACAAACAGCAGGTGTCACATCTTCTCATAGCAGCTGGGAGGTAGCAGCAAAAGTGAGTCAGCGAGCACTGGCAAGGTGGCTGGATTATAAAATACCAAGGCCTGACCCCAGTGCCACACTTCATCCAGCAAGGCCCCACCTGCCAAATGCTCTGTCAGCTGAGGGTCAAATATGAGGTTTAATCACAAACAAAAAGCTATGGAGGTCTACACTAGTGAAACTGCAAGTTGTGTTGAGTTACAAATATAGGTAATGATTAGATCCTTCGAGGAGGAAATTTTAAAGCTATGAAACTCAATTTGAAGACAAATGAGGACTTTTAAATATGACATGAATCAGAGAAGACTTTCAGTGCTTTCTGCTTTCTTAAAATTGGGTGAAGGAATTATAGCTGTTCCAACGAGTATCCTTATTTATAGGAAATTCATGTTAAAATAATTTGTAGTAGTTGTGCCACGACATATGCAAATTTCTCTGGTTTTATAAAAAATAAAGAAATATGAGAATATTTTAAGACTTGAGTGTTATACTATTCCTTTATCTGCTTTGACTTATGACTATTTTCTTAGTAAAATTATGGGTAACAGACATTTTCAACATACTTTGGAATCCAAGTGTAGCAGCACATGCCTAGAATCCCTGCATGCAGGAGGCTGAGGCAGGAGGACTTTGAGTTGACTGTAGCAGTCACCTCCTCCTTCAATCCCATTTGAAGGAGAGCTTGGGCTATATAAGCAAAGCCCTGTCTCAAATAAAGAAAACAAAATAAAAGACTTCCCTAATAAAATGTTATTTTATTTTGCTTTTTTGAAATATGGTGTCCTATAGCCCAGGGTGGCCTAGAACTCAATATGTAGTGGAAGTGGACCTTGATGTGGGTCCTCCTCATCTACCTCCCAAATGCTGGAATTATAGGCATGCACTGAAAAATCTGTGAAAAGAAAAAAAGTGTTTTTATGGTATAGTATAACCTTATGTAAGTAACTCAGATGAGAGGGCTAGTACGTGATCCACCTGGACAACCAGATGATGCCAGAGTCTGGATGGTTCTGTTCTCTCAGAAACACAGCAACCTCGTCTTCCCCCATGGCCAGCCAGTCACAAGGGAAATGGCCGAGAGTGTGCATCCATTCACACTAGTGGAGAGAGAAGTAAGCCCCCTCCTTTAACCCTCTCCTCTGATAGAGGCCCAGCCCTTCACCACACAAGGACTGGTACCAAAGCAAATGAACTCCAGAGAGAAATGCCTTCAAATGCTACACTGTCAAAATTAAAATGGATGGAGCACAGTCATTTTTTTTTTGTGATCAGGAAGAAAAATGCTCAATCATATTTGGAGTTAATGACACAGGTCAAGAAATAGTTTATGTAACAGAAATGTCTACTTTTTAAAAAAACTGATGATTTTTTTCTACAAGATGATAAAATTTTTGAAAGTAATATTGACAGGTTTTTATATGAGAAGATATGGCTTGTCTACAACTCAGCCAGGATGAACTATGATGCAGCATGTGGTGGTCATTCTTTAGGGAAGGAATGTTATAAAGTCTATTTAACTAAAGGTTGTACACTATTATATGAAGATAGATATAGATTTAAAGATATTCTATCCATAAATCTATAGATAAATATTCCTTTGTACCCATGTTGCATATTCAGAAATCAACCATGAGTGTAGATATTTCTTTTTATGTTTGTGGAGGATTGTGATGTGGGATTTGTGTGTGTGTGTGTGTGTGTGTGTGTGTGTGTGTGTGTACTTGTGTAAATGCTAATGGAATGCTCTATGGGCTCATCTGCAGTGGCCAGAGAACACAGGTATACCCATCGTTACTCATCTACCTTTAATTTTTTATTTGTTACAAAGACTTCCTAAATCAGGACATTTTTGAGTCCCACTCTCTGCTTCCCACAGTACTGGGGCTCCAGGTGCGCATGGTAAGTACATTTACAGGGGTTCCATAGACTTGAAGTCTGGCACTCTCAGGACCCCATACTTGTGTACAAAACACACTTAACTGCTGAGTCATCTCTCCAGCTCTGGAAATATTTTTAATGCATTATGATTGAAAACATACAGTACAAATATTTTTCTTACCATAATTTCCTTAACAGTATAGTATAGCAGCTACTTACCCAGTATTTCCATTGCAGTAGGTATCACAGCTGTCTGAAATGATCTAAGAATTCAGGAGGATGAGTAGGTCGTGGAGACATACCATCCTACTCTACACCAGAGAATTGAGAATTTGCAGGGATTCCTGAAACCAAATCTCTACAGATACCATAAAGAATGACTATATACATATATTTCTTTCACATTGTCATGATTTGAAGGTACACATACATTTTGCTTCTCTATGACAACTAGAAAGAAATACCTCACCTGTTTTTGTTTTTGTTTTTTTGTTTTTTGTTTTGCAGGAAACCATGCCCATCCTGCCACAGCACTCAGGCAAATGGCCTTGAGTGGGCAGACCACACCCAGGAGTGTGTGTGTGTGTGTGTGTGTGTGTGTGTGTGTGTGTGTGTGTGTGTGTTATTTTGTTGAATGGAGATGTGTTTTAGAAGAATCACATATCTAGAACTTTGGTTATTTATTTTATCTTTTCTTATGGAAAAATAGAACATTCTTCCTTCATGCTATTTCCTCTAAATTAATCATCGATATGTTTATCAGATAGATATGCCCCCTGCCTTTAAATTTAGATGAGGTGAATTTGTATCCCAAACAATTCAGATAAAAATGTAAACGTCCCCTCTCATGTGTGTCTGAAATTATCTGCCATTTAATATCATTTACACAAAAGAAATACAATGTACTTTCATTTCATTTCAAACATGATTCTTGGAAAGGATACCTGTGTGGTCATATAATGAAAACTAAATACATTATATGCTATGCCTCATTCTATTGGATGAGACAAGGAAGCCTTATTTTGAGTCACTTACTATAAAACACCCATTATACAAAAATATGGGAGCAATAGCACACTTTCTGCCAAAGGCTCTGAGCAGAACACAGGTTTTTTGGCCAGCAGCACCATGCTGCCAAGTGCAGCATTCTGCCATGTGTCAGCAGAACAGAGTGCTTGCTACTATGTTCTTTGGTTCACTTATCCAATATGACTTCAGACAATGAGTATCTGATACAAAATAAAAGTGATGGATGCTGACTGAACCACTGAATGTGTTCTGAGTAAGAACAAATGGGAAAGACATCGTGGTTCATTGCCTGTTGAAATTACTTTCGGTATTTAAATATATCTTATGTTATATTTAGTGTGGGCTGCTGGATGGGAGCTCTGGAAATCAGACTTGAAAAATTAACTGTTTCAACTCTGCAAACATATTATTAAATTTCCCCAATCGTAGATTAGAAATAATTGTTAATTTTCCTTACATTCATATGTAAGGCTTCATATTTTATAGTCATTAATTTAAAATCTATCTGCCACTGATTGCTAATGTCTCTCTCTCCTCTTCTTTCTCCTCCTCCTCCCTCTCTTTCCACACCCTAACAAAAGGAAACAAGAATTGAAAGAAGAAATGTGGTTTTCAAAATACTATGTAATGAATGGCCCTGTTTGCATCTACGATCATGAATATAGGGCAGGAAAATGATTCATAATTTCTTGGAAAAGCATCTTATATTTTGTAGACCTGTTCTTTTCTTGGCATTTGGTTACAGATGAGCACTTGTGTCCTGCAGCCAAGGTCATGCCACTTTCTGGCCTGGCCCAGCTTTCCTTTCTATGACCCCACAATGTCATATTCATGATTGTCATCCAGGGCCAATCATTTCACTTCGCTACTCAAATCTCTCAGGGTCAGCCTTTCACATAAGCTATTCTTCCAGAAGTAAGATTGAAACACTGCAGCTCTCCTCAGGAATTCTGTCTAGCTTCTTTGAGACAGGTCTTTCACAAACCTGGAGTTTACCAGTTGGGCTCGACTGGCCCGCTAGCAAGCTTCAGGAATCCTCCTCTCTCCACCTCCCCAGCATTAGGATTGCAAGTGTATGCCACCATACTCAGCATTCACCTGGGTTCTAGGGGCTAAATGAAAGTCCTCTGCTCCTGTGGCAAGAACTGCGCTGACTGAGACATCTACCCAGTCCTGGGAAATCCATTTTATTAGAGTTGATTTACAATTAGTTTGGTTCTGGGGATCAAATACTCAGCTTCCCATATGCCCGGCTAGAGCACTACCACCCGAGCTATATATTCCTACCTCCAGAATTAGTTTTTAAACTGATCATTATTCTTACAAAAACATGAATTCATTATAAACAACAATAAAATTGAATTTAGTGGGATAATTTTGGTGAATAAGCTCAGTAGGGAGTGGGTATTCAGTAATTGATCTGCCTACCGAGTAATTTACCTTATCTTATATTCTTAGAAGAATGGGGTTAGGTTGCATAACTCCTCTAAAGTATCCCCTGACCTATAAGAGGCAGAATGAAATTCATTTGAACTCTACACTGATACTAGGAAGGACTTCTATAAGCATATAAATTACTTCTGAAACTTACTTTGGGGGAGGGCTTCATCCGTAAAAACTAGAGACAAACACATTCCAGTAAGCCTGTGATATTTTACATATTATTTGAAAGATCAAATACATTGGTGTTCTCTGTCTCTCTGTCTCTCTGTCTCTGTCTCTGTCTCTCTCTCTCTCTCTCTCTCTTTCTGTGCGTGTGTGTGTGTGTGTGTGTGTGTGTGTGTGTGTGTGTGTGTGTATGGGTCTGTGATGCAGTTGTGGAAGTCAGAGGACAACCTGAAGGTGTTGCTCCTCACTTTAAAGTTTGATGGAGCCAGAGCTCTCTTGTTTTCTGTTATCGATGCCAGATGAGCTGGCCCAGGAGCTTCTTGAGTCTCCTGGCTCTGCCTCCCTTTGTAGGTGCTTTGAGATTATAGGCATTTGCACTACTTTATGTGGATTCTGAGGATCTAAACTCCAGCCATCAGGCTTGCATAGCAAGCACTTTTAACCACTACCCTCAAGTAGACTCTTTTTTAAAATATTTATTTTTATTTTTATTCATTCATTTGAGAGAGAAAGAGGCAGAATCAAACTCAGGTCCTTCTGCTTTGCAGGACAACATCAAAACTAACTGCTAAGCCATCTCTCCAGCCCTACTAAGATTTTTCAGCAATTTTTTAAAAAAACAATCATAAAGACTCACTTCTAAAATGACTAATTAGAGTGCTAAGAGGTGACAAGTTTAGAAATTAACCTGATAAGGGGATCAATATGTAATGAATGCATTTTTATTTTCCAGTTCAAAATAAATTTAGTCAAACATAATTTTCAAGTGTTAGATCTGTTGAGTCTATTCATCTCAAGAGATAAATTATAATCAAAATATTATTAAATGGCCAATTTGTCAAATACTATTTATAACAAAATATTTTCATCTCCATCCAGGAAAATCTAGAAATGTTCTGATACATTTGCCTCAAGTATTTTAAATGTGTTGCGGTTGAATCTCAGGCAGTAAAAAGAACAGAGTTAATACTTGGGTGTCACACAAAATGAAGATGTGGATGGAAATCCATGCACCATTTCTGATTTTAGTTCTATTATTGAGACAGAAGGACCATGGAGGAAAGAGACAGAAGCTGAGGTATCGAGGTTCATAGAACAAGATGGAGGCGAAGAGATGTCCCAGTGAGAGAATTTTTTTAAACCTTTTGATTGACAAGCTCCATACATATACACAATATATCTGATCATAATCCTTTCTTACTTTGCTACTTTGTTCTTGCTCCCACATCCACCTCCCCCCCACAGTGAACCCCTTCTTATTATTAACTAGTACCAGTGGGAGAATTTTTAAAGGAGCCAATGGGAGGTTTAGTGATACAGTAAAGTATAATGCAGTCAGCCATTGTCTCTGGAAAATTAAAACCTTTAGTAAAATTTTTATGTTTGGTGCGATTATGAAGATGGTGGAAATAATAAAAAGTGGAAATGTAGCCAGCAGAGAGAGAGGAGGAGGAGTAGAAAGAGAGAATGGGCACACCAGGGGCTCTTGCTACTACAGATGCATGTGCCATCTTGTCCTTGTGCCTCTGTCTTTATTTGGGTTCTGAGGGATTGAGCCCTGGTCATCAGGCTTGGCAAGCAAATGCTTTTACCCACTGAACCATCCCTCCAGCTCTAGTTATAGCATTCCTGATCACCCACCTCTTCCACTTGACCATGGAGACTGTGGTATCCATACTCATATTTCCTCTCACATGTAGTTGGTTGAATTGAGATAAATAAAGACAAGAGAGTGGTGTCCTATGGCCCTTGTTCTGTTATTGCTGATTTGGAGATTCCAACTAGTAGGCATCAAGAATACCCTGATGTAGCAAATTTGAATGGTGTCAGCTTAAATGTGCAGCGAATACATCATTCCCAGCTCTGACTTCTTGCCAGCCTTTCAAAGTGCAGTTTGTCTTTCTCATTCTCAAGGAGACAGAAGGGAGGAGGGAGAGCAGATTTTACCCTGTTATGAACTGTTAACCCTGTTGGGGATTTGAGACCCATCTGATGGCTCAAGAGATTCCCACAAAACAGTGTTGACGTTGCCTGGTTGCCATAAAGAGAGAGAGAGAGGGAACTAGAAAAACAACACTATTTTCCTCTGAACTCTCTTGCCAAATGTTAGGTCTAACATCTGGCCAGAGTTAACGTACAAAGATAACAGAACGTGTTTGGGGACATGCAGATCCGGAGAGGAAGACAATTTGTAGACCTACTTTCTGAGAGTAAGGGGGAAACGCTTTCATTTGAATCACTGATGTGATCAAATAAATATGAGTGATGACTCGCCAATTGCTAAAGCAATTTATCTCTCCAAATGTATTTGCCATGTTAATTTTATCTGGGTGCAGGCTGCTGGTATGCAGCAAGAGGGTCATTAGATTTCAATAGGGAACAGACTTCATATTTAACATAAACAGTCAAGTCATTTTTGAATGCCTGCATCTCCTGCCACATTTAACAAACCTTCCATGTAGCCATGGAAACGGTTTTACTTCAGCCCAGTTGCTTGGGTAAATCTTAACTATTTCTGAATTAACTGAAAAAAAAAGTAAGGAGGGGGTTTTATGATTTGTTTCTAACCATCGTTTCCCCAGTTGCCTCTTAAAACTCCTAAAAGAAAATTAAAGTGAGTTTTCCCTTTCATATTTTTTTTTGGAGGTTAGAGTACATATAGATGATATCCTGATCACAGTGAGGATAAAATGATGATACGATCTCTGTCGTTTAGGAACATTTCCTTCACGTATCATTTTCTTAGATTTGGGTTAGTTTCCTTAATAGATGTGCCTGAGTAATACATTCCTCTTGTGTAGGTATAATTCTACACACAGCATAAAATCCCAGTACAAGTTATTCATGTTAAGAAATGCTTCTTTTTGTTCTAGGACATATTACGAGCTATTATCTGCACGCATCTATTGTGGTAAGGTTTATAATGTTCTCCTGGCATTAGCTCTATTTAAGCTGAGACTTGGATGGTTGAGGAGAAAGGCTAATTTTGCCACATGGATCTTCTGGGAGAAAGCAAGCTTGCATGAACTGCCCATGGGATGTGGGAAGGTAGGTGGATTCTGGTTTGCCTGAGAAATAGTAGCCAGCTTCCTTCTGTGCCTATCCTGTCTAGAAATGTCTTTCCACATCATTAACCTATTAGCATTTTTCTTATCTTCACAATTCAGGTCAAATTTACTCATACTCAAAATATTTTCATTAGCTTCTCTTCCCCAGTAATAGTTACTAGTAGTTTTGTTAACTGACTATACATTACAAATGTGCCTGTGAACATTGTATGCTCTTCTTCCTTACAAATGTCTATCCAAGTATTTCTCACACCAGAGAGAAAGCCACTATAGGCAGGAAACACTCCTGATTTTTTTCTAATTGCCCTGTGTCTAGGACATTGATTTATGGATCAATGTTTATGACTACCTAATGCAGATAAAAATGCAATGGCAGTACAGATGCTGAGGGCAGACATATTTTGCTTCAGGACTGAATCTCTGGGGAGGAGGAATGATGCTACAGGACTGGGAGGTGGAGGCTAAAGGATGAGGGGTAATTACTGGATTGGTCAAATATACCAGGAATTGAAACAGACCTGAGAGAGATCATTTAATAGCCTGAAAAAAACGGTCATTCAAGACACACACACTTCTTAATATGTTATCTTCCTTTGAAAAGCATCTTTGAAAATGTAACCGAGGACCTTAGAAAAACAGAATAATTCTGATTTATCTGGGTGGGTCCTAAATATCACAGTTCTCCTTATTTAAACACACACACACACACACACACACACACACACACACACACACACACCTCAATCATCCTTATGAGAAAATGTTCACAGGGTCACGACTGATGGAGCAGTAGATAAAGTGCTTGCTGAGCAAGCATCATGAGCTGAGTTCAAATCTTCAGAAACCATATAAAGATCAGGTATGATTGCACCGTGTGCTGGTGATCCCAACACTGGGGAAGCAGAGACAGGACAATCTCTGTGGCTTGCTCGAGCCACTTTAGCTGAACTGGTAGACTGTGACCTTGTCTCAGAAAAAATGGTGGACAGCAATTGTGGAAGATATCTGATGTCAAATTCCATATTATAGTACCTATACTTTTATTAAGGAGGAAAAAGTTTAAGTAGAGTAATGGCAAAGTTCACATAACAAAATCACTAGCGGGTTTAAGGATCAAACCTAAGTGTAACAACATCAGAGCTATCTAGGTGGCTGACCTAATCCAAAGTGTATGGAGCCAGTCACTCCCCAAGCCAAACTCTGATCTATTGATTCAGTGTTGGCACTAAGATGGAAGCTGAGACACAATGACTGGATTGATCCCCACAACAAACTGGAAACAGATTTCAATTAGTTGAGTGATTAATTTAAGTAAACCTGTGGGCCTCACTCATAATCACAGCCCAACATAGGAAACTGTGTAAATTACTTTCTACACAAATTTAATTGTACTTATTGAACCCATGCCCTTGCCCATTCTGTTATTCCCAGTTCAGAGTTCTTTATAATGTCAAGTGAGAAATGGCAGGTTTTATTTCAACTCTCAGAAAGGTAGCTTGCTCATCTCAAAAGCATTCTTCAACAAATCAAAGCTGTACTCTGTACCAGGGCCTGTTCTGCATGTTTAGAAGGCATTATTTTACTAAACAGGTAGAATTCATTTACTTCAGGGACTAATATTTTAATAGAGAAAAGAAAAGCTAAATGTAATAAGATAAAAAAATAAGAAAAATATGTCATGAACTTAGCATTAGAATTTGAGAACTGCTAAGGAGAAAATTAGATCCAAAAGTGGATGAGAAATGAAGAATTTGAGTAGAGGCTGCTGTATTCAGTGACTAGGGAAAATCTCTAAGAATCAGACAGCTCCAGCTCAGGCCCAGTGAGATGGCTCAGAGGATAAAGCTATATAGGAGCTGAGTGTTATTCCCAGCACTCACGTCAAAAGCTGGGCACGGCCACACACGCCTGTAAATGCAGAGCTAGGGACTGGAAGCAGGAGAAAGAAGTTGGGTAAGAAAATCTGAAGATGTGAAGAAGAGGAGAACAGAAAGCTAAGATCAGAGAGAAAATTTGGGATCTGATGAGATCCCTATGGGAAGGTCACTGACAGAACTCCAGATTTCATTCAGAGTGAGATAGGATACACACGTGCACACGCACACGCATGCACACACAAATGTACACACACATACACGCATAATTTTTTTTTGTTTTACAAAGCTGTCAGGTAACTGTATTTGGAAGATCATAATTGTATGTGTTGACAGAATATGCTGAGACTATCTGATTCCCTCTTTGCTGTAACACTGTCTCCCCATGGTCTTTGAGAACACTGTTCCATGTACTTCAATCTGTTTTATTTTTGTCCTTTTAGGTGTTCATAATGAAACTCAAAGCACAAATGACCCACATGTCTTGCTATAATACTGCCTGTTCCTAGCTAAAAAGAAATAAAACAGGAAAAATTATTTTCTTGAAAACTAGCCTTTTCTTAATGCCCCAAATTTCATATGACTTAAGCCAAGAAGAATAGCTTTAACTTTGTTCTGCAAAATTCTTAAAATTATATAAAATATGATTTTCTCTCCACTTTTCTGGGTCACCAAGGACACATTTACAAATGAATTAATGACTTAGAATTTCCCATACATATAAATAAAAATACATCTAGAATTTTATTAGAATTGCAATATGTGATAGGAATTTTATATATAGGAGAAGTGAGATAGGAAATAAAAGTAGAAGCAACCAAAGGCTGAGGAACTGGACAGGAACAGGAGAGTGGAGAAGTCTAGTCATTCTTCTAGATCCACAGGGAATGAGTTCCAGGATTCCTGAGGACTCCATTGTGAATGCTCAAGTCCCCTCTATGAAACAGTAGTATTTGTAATTAACAATGAGCATCATATCTGTGGAGGTTTGAAGGTAAAATGTCCCCATAGCCTCAAGCATTTGTGATTAAGTCTCCTACTTAGTCCCCAGCTGGTGGAGTCTTTGGGACGTGGAGCCTTGCTGGAGGAGGTGTGTCCTTGAGGTTGATTAGTCTACTCAAGGGTGCGTTCAGAGCTAGCTGCTCATTCTTGCTTCTCTCTCTCCCCTCTAGATATGTCATGTAGGATGGCTGTAAAGCTGTTCTCTGACATGAAGATGCTTCCCTTCAAAATTATAAGCTCCAAATAAAATCATTCTTCTCATAATCTGCTTTTGGTCAGGTGTTTTGTCCCAGCTCTGAGAACATAACTGCTGCTATTCCTAGTACCACATAAAGAGTTGTTACAGTAAATTATGAAATAGTACAAGGAAAATAGAAGTATAAATGTATTTAAGAATCATGCTTAGAATTCAAAGAGAACTGACTACACTTGAGATACGTGTGTGCCATATTTTAAATCCCCGTAAGAGAATACTGATTGTGTTTTATTGATTACAAACTCCATCACCTCCAGCTCATAGGGCTTTACCAGGTATACACGTAGCACTCAAAAAAAACAACATCCTTCATACACAATAGGTGCAATCTATCCACCATTCCTGTCAGAATCATCACAATAACCTAGAAATTAGTGGGGAGATACATTTGAAAATTGGGGTGACAACTTTCAAAGACGGGGCTCTATCATCAAACCAGGTAGCTTTCATACTAGAACCTTCCCAGGAGTTGTGATCCCATCTTCTCATTCTCCATAAGCCTGAATCCTCAAAGCACCACTGGGAGGGGAGTTTTCTCAGTTAAGTCACTTTCTGGATGAACCAAGTAGCAAGGAAGGGAGAGAATCTTCTAACTCAGTAGCAGCTTTCTATTAACCCCACGACTATCAGGTTTAACATCTGAGAACAAATTACTCATTCACTATTCTTTCAACTGGGTCATATATTGTAACTATAGAAATTCATTTTGTAAAAAAAAAA
>PVHP010006078.1:0-62194 GCA_004024765.1 Zapus hudsonius
ATTGATGCCAGTGGGTTAAAACCTGGACTTAACTTTTGGAGAAGAAAAAATTGCATTCACCGGGCTGGGTTCCAGTGAGGAGTTTTTCCACTTTCTGAGGCCATATGTGCCTTGTCCATCTTCAAGATTTTCAGCCCAAGTAAGTAAACAGGGTTTGGAATCATTTATGTGGAGCATGTTTGGTAAATGACTGAAATTTACTCCAGATTGGAGAGATTTCTAAAGAAGACAGCAGCTAGTCACTTCGTGGAGTATCCCACAGTGACAAGTAGACAGGAAGAAAATCTGACATCATACCCACCTCTTACCTAGGTTTGTAGGCGTTGGTATGATTGGGTCTAGTAGGTTTGCTGAATGTTGCTGTCATGGTCTGATCCAGGTGTCCCCCACAAACAAATGAATATGTTTTGGGTAATTGATACTCAGCTGATGGCAGTTTGGATTTTACAACCTCGATGGAGCTGTATTTTGGGGAGCAGGCTTATGGGTTACAAGCCAGCTTCCCCTTGCCAGGGTTTGGCACACCTTCCTGCCGCTGTTTGCAGTGCTGTGGCAGAGTTGATGTCCACCCCTCTCCTCATGTCATCATTTTCCCTGCCGGGATGGAGTCTCCCCTCGATTCTGTAAGCCTAATAAACCCATTCCTCCACAAGCTGCTTTTGTTTGGGTTCTTTCTGCGCAGCAACTAGAATGCTGACCACAACAGTTGCCTAGAATGGTTAACCTCTAAGCTCAGGTGTGGTTTTCATTTATTGATTCATTTTAACCAATATATTGTTTTAGGAAACCTTTTGCCTGGGGTGACTCTAATACAGTCTCCCCAGATAGGGTGCAGATGACAGAACAAAGCACGATTACACCAAAACCAATTTTAGTGAACCAATGAGTTTACTGGAGTTACTTACAAATCAGGGTGAGGGGTTGCTCATGTGAGCAATGGATGACTCAAATGCAAGCACACCACAAGAAGTCTCACCCCATCCTGGATAAAGACCTCCCCCCATAGCTGCTTCAACTCAAGGCAGCTGCATCACCAGAAAGCCACCTCAGCATGCATACTACTCTATACCACATAAGGAAGATGGCCACCCTGGGATTCCTCCCACAGACAAACTTCCTCCTGATGGCATGCTCAGCCTTAGTTACATATCTTACTACCCATAGCAAGATCCATGCAACGATCATCACTGTCAGAAGGCACTTCACCACACACCACATAGGGAGGGATGACCAAGCCAGGTGTCATGGTTTGATCCAGGTGTCCCCCACAAACAAATGAATGTGTTCTGGATAATCGATCCTCAGCTGATGGCAGTTTGGCTTTTACAACCTCGATGGAGCTGTGTTGTTGGGGGGTGGGTATATGGGGATTATAAGCCAGTGTTGGCACACCTTCCTACTGCTATTTCCAGTGCTGTGGCAGAGGTGATGTCCACCCCTCTGCTCATGCCATCCTTTTCCCTGCCAGAATGGAGTCTCCCCTCAAGTCTGTAAGCCAAATAAACCCATTCCTGCACAAGCCTCTTTTTTTTTGGCACAGCAACTAGAATGCTGACCACAACAGCAGGATTTCCCCAGTGGCTGCTCCTCCAGCCTCAGTTGCATGCCTGACTAACCATACCAGAGCCATGCAATTGCTTCTCCTAAAGTCATCTTTGGTTCTGCAGTTCCTCATATTGGGCACCAAATAACATGAGAAACCTTTTCTCTGGGGCAATGCAAATACACATCTTCTCCTCAGATAGGGCATCGACAGTAGACCAAGGAACAATTACACCAAAATCAGTTTTGGTGGACCAATGAGTTTACTGGGCTTATTTACTGAGCATGTTGAGGGTTTGCTTATAGGAGCAATAGATGATTTAAACAAAGCTACACCACACCCAGAGAAGTCTCATCCCATCCTGAATGACGACCTCCCCATAGCTGCTTCAACTCAAGACGGCATAGGTGACACTTCCAGAAGCTGTTTCTCTGGAGCACACCACACCATTTGCAGGCAACTCCATCATGGAATCTCTCAGCCCTAAGCAGTTGTCTCCCCTTTACATAGCCTTAGAGCAGGGTCTTGCACCCCTTTCCTAGACTTGTTGACTTCCTGAGTCTTTTCAATTTTCTCTACTTTGCACCCCCCACATACAGCAAGGAATGTTTTAGCTTTTCCTACCACTTTTTAGGAGATACTATTTCAATTTGGAGGAATCTGCTATGCAACATACATGAAACATGAAAATGTACGTATTTATGGAGTACTGTGGGTTGTTTTAATATGTGTATTCATTGTGGGACGTTTAAATCCATGAAGGTTGAACATAGTCTACCTCCTCAAGCATTTATCATTTTATTATGGTGAAAATCTTTAAAATTCTTTCTTCTTGCAATGTACAGGGACTAAACATGGCTTTCTTCTTCACTATAACCCAGTGTCCTCACTCTTTGGGCATCAGTAGTTTCTGGACTATTTGAGACATCTATGTGAAGTAGTAGCATTTGGGAAAGGAATCAAATGCTTTGGCTAAGTCTGAGGAATAATTTATGTCATATATCATTTAACATTCATTTTCAAGAGTTGCTTTCCCCTGTTTCTTGGGGAATAAAGAAGTGTTTCCTCATCTTGTTTTGCCTCACCCCGTGTTTCCATTTGGGTCCTAATCTGGAGATTCTGAAAGAGTTTTGAGTGAATCCCTTCCTATGTCTCATGGAAGCTAAGAAAGATTTCATCAGATGTCAGGCTAACAGTACCATTCACGGTGTAGTCAGCTCCACGCTGCTAGGATGAACTCTAGAGAGACGCAGTTTATGGGAAGAAGGGATTAATTTCAGGTTTATAGAATCTAGGGAGCACCACCAATGGCAGAAGTAGCTGGCTCCCACTCACAAATCCAAGCAGAGGGAAACTACCAACAGCCAGCACCTCAAATACAAACAGTCAAAGCTCAAGCTGCTCTCTCCACACCTTTGGGCTGGAATCAAGATCTGCCCCAAACACATCTTAAGACTGGACCCTAGGATCAGCTCCCAGTGACACTTCCTCCAATAGGCTGCTGAAGACTTAAATCCAAAGCTTAGCCTGAATAAAAGGAAAAATCCCTGAGGCTACAGGGGTCATACATTCACATTCAAACCACCACAATTTTTTACAAATGCTGTATCTGGGCTACTACTTATAGTGTTCATCAATTAATGTATAAATTAAAACACACACACACACACAGAGAGTCTATGGTACAGCAGAGAGTTCAGCTATAAAGGTGAATGAGATTCAGTCATTTGTGAAACATGGAAGGAAGTGAAAATTACGTTTAGTGACAAAACCCAGGAATAGAAAGACAGTACTTAATAACTTCACTTATATATAGAGTCTAAAAACATTGATCTCAGAGAAGTCAAGAATCGAATGGTGTTTACCAAAGTCTAGGAGGAAGAACAATGAGAGAAGTTTTGACAGTTGGCACTAAATGACAGTTAGACATGAGGAAAGTCCTGGTGTGATAATTCACAGTACATGCCATATATCTCAAAAGGCTAGGTAAAAGAAGAGTGAGTATTTTTACCTGAAGAATGATAGATGGTTAAGGAGATATTCTTGATCTGATTTAACTACTACACAATGTATCCATGTATTGAAGCATAAATGGTATCTCCATGCTCTAGTCAGCTCCACATGGCTGGGATGAACTTCCAAACAAACATAATTGATGGGTGTATTAGTCAGGGTTCTCTAGAGGAACTGAATTGAACCAACAGAATGAAATATAATGAACAAAAGTGTGTGAGGATTGATTGGATTAGCTCATGGAAGTCCCACAATAGCAGTCTGCAAACTGGGGAGTCAAGACACCGGTAGCCACTTAGTCCATGTGGCTGGAGGCCTCAGCAGTCCTAATCCAGCACTGAAGGCCTAAAGGCTTCCTGGGGAGCCACCGCTGGCCTTCAGTCCAGGCTGGAAGGCTGAGGGCTGATGAAGAGATCAAGCACCAGCAGCCAGGCAGCCTGGGAGGCAGGGAGGAGAGATCTTTGTTTCCCTTTTATATAGCCTTTGGGCAGGCTTTTGTAACCCTTTCCCAGACTTGTTGAGTTCCTGAGTCTCTGGAATTTCCTTCTTCCACTGCCCTCCCAGGAAGGAAAGTTTATTTATAGCTTTCCTGAGCCTTCCTTACATCCTGCCTCATACTGGGAGAACTTCCTTCCTGTTAACAACCTTAGAGACCCACCTAAGATTACTACAAAGGTCAAGTTGACAACAAAACCTAACCATCACAAGTCTACCCCTTGTCAACATGACATTAAACCATATTTCCTTACATCATACTTAATTTCCAAATGAAGACAGTAACAGGATCATAATTCTGCCTAACATGATATAACTATCCCATGTACAACTTCAAAGGAATAATCTCTCCCAACCCAAAACATGGTCCCTTGAGTAATGCTTAATCTCTGTTATCTAATAAATTCAATATAAATTAAACAACTAATGATATAATCTCAATATTAACTACATAATAGAGAAATAGAGGACAAAACAAAAGTATTGGTGTATGCAAGCACAAACATTCTTAGAAAAGTAAGACCAAAAAAAAAAAAAAAAAAAAAACTCGTGGCAATTATAACCTTCCTCTTTGTAACGGGTCACATGGCCTAAGCTGGTATTTGTGACTAACTTCTTCAACTACCCATTCTGTATTTCCTCCACAAAACCTAAACATCACAGGGAGGAATGAGAATTATTTCAGGTTTAAATATCTAGGTGAGGTTCTATAATGGTGGAAGAGGCCATCCCTCTTTCACAGATCTGCACACACAGAGAAACCACCACCAGCCTGAACCACAAGCAAGCACAAAATGGGCAGCAAAACAGCAGGGAACCAGGCAGAGCTCAAACTTTTTTGCATACCTTTGGGCTGGGATCAGATCCTCCCCCAGACATACCATAAGGTTGGACCTCAGGATCCAATCCCCAGTGATCCCTCTTCCAGCCAGGAAGCTGGAGACAAGCTTTAATAACACCTGGGTTTACTGGGGGACATACATTCAAAAATACCACCATACACACATACATACACATATACATATACATATACATATACATATACATATACATATACATATACATATACATATACATATACATATACATATACATATACATATACATATATAATAATATATAAATATATACATATATATTTCCTACATATCAAAAACAAAGTAAAGAATAAAATATAAAAAGAAAACAGCCTTGGTAGCAGGTCATTAGTTCTTGCTCCCTGCCTCAGAGATCCCACTTCATGGTATTCTCCTTTGGGGCCTCAAGTTCTATCTCAGTTGGGCTTTTATATTAGCTAGATTTTATATTAACCAAAACACTCTTAGGGAATTCTAGTAACTTTGATTCTAGAACATTATGTGAAGACTTTCATCACCTACATTTTGAATTATCACATTTCTGTTTTTGTTAAGACCTCTGTAGGATATCATGTTATCTATACAATGTAAACTTCTCTATTAGTGTTCAGCACATTTAAACTCTAGACTCAAGAGATTTTAAAGAGATAAATGTATGTTCACACTTATAAATATTTCAACTTAAACACACAATATAAGTGTTTGAGGTCCTTATATTTATAATAATCTCTGTCAAGGTTTTCAGTACCTCTGGTTAACATGTCAGAATTTATTCATCAAAACCTTCTAGTTACAGTGATAAACACAGTACTTTGGTAATTAATTTAAGAGAAAGAAAGACAGCTGTCCTTGTTACTCTCATTTTCATTTGTTTGTTCTTGTGAACAATTATTACTTTCACATATACAATTTATTCTGTTGTCCAAATTTCTTTAAGGAACATCAGCTAAACCGCATTACTGTACTGTGTCGAAGTCTTTGTCACCGTCACCAGAATATCTTGCTTTATTTCAAAACAACATGCATAGCAAATGCATCTTTCCCTCAGTTAGTGGTTGTGCTTAAAATACCCACACCGAGGCTGCCTGTGGATCTGACATGCTTTTGAAGATGTGGAAGTCAGCTCTGTTGAATATAGTAAAAAAATATAAAAAAGTCCCCAAAGACCCAATCAGCTCAGATCTCTTCTAGCTCCAAAGGTGACATTGAGCATCCTGTGAACCATGCAGGCCAGGAAGCCCTTCTTCCCTCTCTCTTCCAGCGGGAGCCCAGGCATCTCACATTGGAAGCCCTCAAAGCAAGGGGCAGGTGGGAGGCAAGACAGTGGTTTCCCTCTCATTAGACCTCTACTTCGAAAACAAAGGACACTCCTTTTCACAAGGTGTGTCCATTCTCTCTCTCTTTCTCCTTGTAAATAAATAAAAAAAATTATTTTAGAAAATACAGACTTTATTAGAATTTTTGTGCTGATACTTCCTATCTTAAGTGATTATGAATTAACCTCTTTGCCCCTAAATTTCTTCAGCTATAGGACCAGTCAAATGAATTACGATGAGTAAAACATTCCAATGTCCAGGAACATACAAAACATGAATCATTTTCTTTATAAAAATATAAAGTGGCATAGACAGGATGCATTTCTCCATATGGTATGAAACTGCTCACTGTTTAATTTTAATAAAAGTTCAGATTATCTTTTGTCTAGTTAGCTTGTTCATTCCTTGGTTTACCTATTCCGTTTTGTGGCTTTCTTTGGAATCTTGTAATGATGTTTACCTTCAAATTTAGCTAAAACGTGCTGGACACACTAACAGAATAGTCTCATATTAAAGGTGTATTATGGGACACTAGATTATTATTTATTTTTGCTCCCTTTTTTGGAAGTCTGATGAAAGATTTCTATGCAGTTAAAAACTGGAGAGACACCCTACTTTTTATTCTGTGGTGCCATAGGAAGCCCAAGGCATGACCATAAAACCAACAACAATGCAGAAGAAGGTTTACATTTTCTTCTGCTTTTAAAAACTTCTCCAACACTTGTTCTAAGTTACCTTGGTGGCTGTTAGATAGTATTTTGAATATATGTTTCTTTATTATCCAATTGTCTAGTTCATCACTTTGCTTCTGTCGTATTGCAACAATGAATGGAAGGAAACTCAGATTTGCCTTAATCATGAATGATTTCTGTTTGCTTTCCTTTTACAGATGATAGATGCCAAGTAGAAAAATACAATTTCTATATTAATTTATAGTGTCTGCAGAAGAATCAAAGATAACAGAGACAGTTCCTTAAAGCTATATATCCTAGCAACCAGGTCTGTGTTTTACCACAGTGTCTTCAACAATTAGGAACCAAAGCAGTAACAGTTGCTTAACTTCTAAATCTGAAATTGGCCACACTTGAGAGAGCAACAATAATCGTGGTCATTGGGGCTACAAGGGGTTATAAACAAAACTCACAATCAAAAAAATGTTCTGAAGCATGAAAAAAATAATGGAAACCTAAAAATAATAAAATTTTTATTCTACAAATATCACATGTTTCTTGGTCAGTTAAGAAAATCAAAACAGAAGAAATAGTTCCTACTATTGTTAGCATTGTGTAAAGTTTTAAAATGTCTTTTCTTAATGAAAGAGTTCATGGGCAAATACCACTCTATCTCTGACTGAAATACTAATGGCTTATCGATCCTTTTTAAAAAATGCATGTGAATAGCAATTCAAAAGGATTTGCTAACATATTTGGTGCAATTTATAGTCAAAAGCCCACTTTTATACTGTTTTCTATTACTAAATATAATTACTTTCTTTTTTCTATTATCTATGGAAAAAGAAACACTAATCAATTTATTGGATTATATTGATATAACAGCAATAACTATTGCTTGGTTCTCATTAGACATGAAACAAGGTATTAAGTTATGTTACTCTAACAAAGTTGAGTCTCAGATTAGTCATAGAATGAGGTAATAATACTATTCAAAATTTGAAGATGTGAAACAGTCTTGAAGATTTTTAGTAATGTAAATATTAGATAGCTGATAAAGTTAGAACCAGAATTTGACTGCCTCCAAAGACTTTTTATTTTAAATTCTTTCTCCCCCCTCTTTCCCTCGCTTCCTGCTTTCTTTCTTCCTTGAATGATTGGCTTTCTGTCTCATTTGTCTACAGACTGTACATCTCTTATCTGAAGTGCTTAGGACCAGAAATGTTCAAATTTCACATTTTAAACAAAATTTTGTAATACATGCATATTTATAATAACACATCATGGGATGAGACCTAGTGTAAGTACAAATTCATTCATGCATCATATACATGTTGTGCACATAGCCTGAAGGTAACTTTACACAATATTTTTAGTCTTACCTGTTTTGATTGTGACCTGTCCAACAAAATCAAGTGTAATCCCTTTGTGTGATCGTGTTTGTAATAAGAAGGTTTTGGATTTTGAGACATTTAGAATTTTCAGGTTAATCATCTCAACCTGTGACTGTGTGTGTGTGTGTGTGTGTGTGTGTGTGTGTGTGTGTGTGTGTGTGTGTGTGTATGTGTGCACGTCTGTGTCCATGCCCATTATGCTTAGATGTTTATCTCATCCCCTGTCAATATTTTTCTCTAATGAAAACTGAATTACAGTATGCAATAACAGCACATTATATCCATAGTCGTGCTTCAGAAGAAGTACCTGAAAAGCAGTGAGAAAAGATAGACTTTGCATATAGATATAAAAGAATATTCCACCATGACAGTTCATTTTCCAGGTGGAATTTGAAAATGCTTACAAATAGCCAAAGTCAAAATGGGTTGGAACTTGAAGTCAGTCCCCATGAGGGTTGTAATTTCTCTTGTGAACTTGATCAAATCAGGACTTAAGTAAGAGATACACTTCTTGGGCAGGTCTGTGAGGACATTTGTAGAAAGGATAAACTAAAATATTAAGACCTTCCCACAGGGTGATCATCCCTTTGATTGGAATCTTATATATCAAGGGGTTCCAGGAAAATGTGATCCCTTTTGCTCAGATTCCCTTGCTACTTTCCAGTGATGGCTTCTACCCTGTTGCATTCATCCTTCATGGACATCAGAGCACAGATTCTTCAGCCTTCCAATGTGGACTGAAGAGTAGCCTCTCCAGGAATCTTCCAGGCCTTCAGTGCCAGATTGGGGCTGCTGAGGATCTGGCTTAATGGGTTGAATAGTTGCCTGGGTTTCAGCATCTCCAGTGTGCAGGTGGCCACTGTTGGACTGTCCAGCCTGTGCTGTGTAAGCTAATCTAGTAAGTCTTCTTTATAATAAAAATTTATTCTATCACTTTTGTTTCTCTAGAGACCCCTAACTGGTATACTACCCAATCATCTTTCTCTCTCCTCCAAATTCCAATAATTAACATGTTATTTGATATAAATGACATTTAAATTATTGCAAATAACTTGCTACTAAAGCCAACTACAGTTTTTCTACTTCTTCTCCTGCAGTTGACTTTGGGTTGCCAGACAGCAACAACAAGCCTTCCAGGCAGATAGGGAGGTAGGTCTTCACCAGCAATGAGCCTAGGCTACACACACACCTCTTATCTTCCCCAGCCAACCATCCTTCTTTCTTCACAAAAAGCCTGGGAGAGCGGTGTGGGCAAAACAGAACCATTCTAAATTAATAACAACTACACATCCAAAAAACCCACCAAACATCAAATATTCTGTATTTTTTTATCCTTGTGGGGAATAAAAACAGGTTCCCAACAGAAAACAAATTGAAAAGTTGTATTTGTTCTAAATTGTTTGACTCATTGGATAAAATGGTGCTGAATGATTGACCACATAATTTCCAGATTTGGACAGTAAGGGCTCAAATGCTCTCTTCTACTTCCCACTTTAGGTAGGTACACAACTCAAAGACTCCTTTCTTCATCTCTAGGTGTGGAGGTGCACCCCTTGAGTCCCAGCTCTCAAGAGGCAGAGGTAGGAGGATCACTGTGAGTTCGAGACCCGCTGGAACTGCCCAGTGAGTTCCAGTTCAGCCTGGGCTAGAGTGAGATTCTTCTTGGGGGTGAGGGGTGGGAAGACAGAGTTGCTAGTAGTCTGGTTATCAGCCATATTTTTTTTGTGCTTTGAATGTAAAACGCCTCCCCCCATATGTACATGTGTTTGAATACTTACCCTCCAGCCGGTGGTGCTTTTGGGAAAGGTGTGGGAACTTTAAGAGGTGGAGCCTTGCTGGAGAAGTGTGCCATTGGTGAGCAAGGCCATGAGGTATCAGCTGGAGGCCACGTGTACACTTCTCTCTCTGCTTCCTCTCTTCAGCTGTGATGACAACTTCCTGCTTCTGCTGTGCGACACCCTCTACCCTATGGACCTTTGAGTTGAATTCAACCCTTTTCATAAGTGTCTTCTGGTCACCTACTCTGTCCCTGCGATGAGAAAGTAATGGAGGCATATATTTTAACTGTCACATTTTTTATAATGGTAAGCAATACATATGTGCTTGTATTAATAATAAAATCAACCAATGCATATGTGTTGCCATCAATATTAAAAGATGATCTTGGATGCACAAGAGTCTTTCTGAATCAGGTTCAACTAACACGTTTTTAATTCTGACACAATGAAAGGCTTGCTCTAATTTCACTTAGTCATTCTCAAATACTGGATGTTTGGTTTTGATACCTGTAATTTCTGAAAATTAATTACAATCAATGCATTATCCAGTCTATTCAGTTGCTAGCCGAGATTCAAGCCCATCAAACTCACATCCCCTAAATGGGTCTTGTTGGCAGCACCTGGTCCCGTTCACTCAACTTTAGCATCTGTTACTGAATTCACTCTTGTAGAAAGAATTAGACTTAATATTCTAAAAAAGCACTAATATAAACCCTTGTGATTTAGGAAGATAATTCTTTTTTTTAAAATATTTACTTATTTATTTATTTGTAAGGAGAGAGAGAGAGGTAGAAAGAGAGAAAGAGAGAGAGAGAGAGAGAGAGAGAGAGAGAGAGAGAGAGAGAGAGAGAGAGAGAGAATGGGCACACACCAGGGCCTCTAGTGACTGCAAAGGAACTCCAGATGCATATGCCACTTTGTGCATCTGGCTTATGTGGGTACTGGGGAATTGAACCCATATTCTTAGACTCTGGAGGCAAGTGCCTTAACTGCTGAGCCATCTCTCCAACCCTAAGAAGATATTTCTTGAATAAGAAGATTGATCTGAAAATATTTGTTCAATTCAGGAACTGTCTACAATCCTGTCTCAAGAATTTTATTGCCTCCAGGGGTACAAAGATGATCTTTATTTTTTGAATAAAGGAGGCTAATGGACAATCATAAACATTTTAACCTTGCTAAAAAGTCTATCATAAATGCCACACCTCTTGCCAAGATTTTCCTACTTCTGTAAAACACATATATTCAGGGAAATCTTCCTGTCTATGATTTAAATCTTTAGGGTTGAGAGGAGGTTTTGCTATCTCTACCTTTGTTATAACACTATTTCATAGAGTGCTTTATTGGAATAAAATACTTCTCTGATTGAATTCAATACATAAGACTTCATTTAAAAGATCATATTAAAACCAAAAAAATACCTAGAAAAGAATAAAACAGTAAATCTGCTAAGCTCTTGGCCAGAGCAGTATAAATTAACTTATCAAACTGAGAAGGAAGTGACTACAATGAATAAGATGATTTGTATCCGATAAAATATTCAGCAAATGAGAATTATTACAGTTCAGGGAATTGACTATGGCTTTCTTTTCTCTTAAGGTCTGAGACTGAAGCCATCTCTATTTTGTACTCGGTGCAGCAAGTGCATTTATCACAGAACTGTTGATAGTTTAACAATAGGGAATGGGATGGTGATCTCAGTCACTCCCACTGGGAATGAGATTGCTTCATGGAAGTTAAAGAGGAAATTCTGGATCTTGGAAGAGAGGAGCCAAAGAAAAAGACAAGAGCATTATTCCTCAGGTTGCCTGAGGTGCAGAAGCTGAGATAAAAACCAGGGACCCACACTTGAAGGGGAGTTCAGGTGGAAGCAGCAATTCTTCGGATCATGAGCTGAGAAATTTCACTTACATTCTCATGACTCATGTTTCCTGAGTGATGATAGCAGATAGATTCATCTTGCAGCATTCATTTTCATCATAGCTTTCAGTGGGATGCCCGTGCCTGATGCAGTTTTCCAATAGAACATCGTAGGGGCTTCTTTAGTGCAGGAAAATAATAAGCTATATCTCAAAAACGTACTTTAAAATAATGGCTAGAAGCTTTCTTCAGTTGGATTAGTAATTTTCTCAGACGTATTTTTGGATCCTGCCAACATTTATGTAATGATGTACATAAGCATCATTACATAAATGTTTGCAGGATATTTGTATTGATTCATTGATTTGTTCATTTGTTGTAATTTACACAAATTACCAAAACACCAACATAAATTCAATGCTTTGTTTTTAAACAAAGTTGCCTCACAATTACTTTAAGGAGTTTGTGTACAATAGCAAAATAAAATTCAACATTAAAGTTTATCCTTACAGTATGAATAATGCATTCGAATGTTTTCTATTATTTTCACCATACTTTCTTATTAGAAAGAATTCTAGTGTATGAATTCATTTACCTGTGAGAGCAACCATGAGGAATGAACCCATTTAGAAGATTAGGAAAGGGAGTGTTAGATTAGATTAATTACTCTGAAGCATGAGCCTAGCTCCTCACACTCCAAGACCAGGGCACCTCTTGGCCATCCTGTTCTATTCATTTCCTCTAGATAAACTGTGCATTTATTTCTTCTTTGTCACCTATTTTTTCTTTGTGCATTGTGTTCCCTTCTAGATCTTTAGTATACTACCAAGAGATTCTTGTGATGATCTCAATGTGCCAATCACTTCTTCAGAGGAATGCTTAGTTAAGAAATAAACCATTTGGGCTGGAGAGATGGCTCAGTGATAAAGGAGTTTGCCTATAAAGACTAAGGAACCAAGTTCAATTCCCCAGCACCCACGTAAAGCCAGATGCACAGAGACGCATGCATCTGGAGCTCATTTGTGGTGTCTTGAGGCCCTGATGTGCCCATTCTCTCTTTCTCTCTCTCTCTCTCTTTTCTTTGTGTCTCCCCTTGTAAATAAATAAATAAATAAATTTAAAAAAGAAATAAGCCATCTATCATTAGAAAATCTGACACAGAGGGTCTACACAAATACTTTGTAGCAAATAGTCATCTCAGCTTTTATCATAACATTTTTAAAACACAAAGAACATTAATAGACATTTAGCATGACTTAATAGTGCTATTCAATTTAAGTACAGCAAGATTCCAAATCTGCAAGAGGAAATACAAATAGTTTAATAATTCTGTCATAGGGAAAAATAAATACAATATACACTCATTTATAAGACCGAGTCATTTGCTTTGAAATTTTCTATGAAAGGTGATCTTAGTTGTTTTTGGAAACCCCACAAGGTATTTATTATTCAAAAATGACATCTAGCTAGCTTCTTTTTGTAACAGCTCTAAGTTTCCCTAAATTATTACAATTCAGAAATGTGCAAAACATGAAAAGTAAAAGAAAACAAACTGAAAACTAAGATTGACAAAAATCTATTGCCAAGACATCTTGGAGTAACGAAGAATTACATGGTAAGTGGACTGGATTTTTAAATGTAATTGATGAACCCATTAAAAATATGCTCAATAAAAAACTAAGACAGTAATGTTGCCTCCTACCTTATTGTTTGTTCTGTATTGTCTGACTCTCTTCAGTTAACACAATTATTCATGAATTAATCCACTGTCATTTTATCCACTTGTTTCCAACTTCTTTCAAATAGCTAGGCATGAATGGCAAAGGTGAGTATTGCATGAGGCTGTGATGGGCTGGAGAGGTGTCATGGTTGGTAGCTAAATACATTATAGGAATGTAAGAAAAGGGAAGGAAAAGTGACAAATATTCAAATACAGATTTTATACACCTAGTTTATTCAGCGCATTAAAGAAATAGTGGAGGCTTGAAGCTTGTGAGGAGTATAAAGGTCCTGAAAGAATTTAGATATGGACCCTCTCTATGAAGGAATGCATGTAGAAATGAAGATATAGTCTAAGAAAGAAAGGAATATAATAAGATATTGTTTTCATGAAAACATAGAATGTGACATTCACCTTCCAATTGACATAAAAAATGAGTCAGTTTTGAAGAGGTTAGATGTAGGCACTTCTTCCGGACTGCAGGGGACAGAATAAAGAAAAAGTGTAGTAGAAGAACACGAGGAGCAGGGGCAATGGCTCAGTCATAATGTACTTGTCATGCAAGTATGGGAATCTGAGGTCAGATTCCTACCACCCATGTAATAACCAGACACAGCTGAGAGCATCCTTAATCCCATCACTGAGGAGTCAGACAGGAAGATCCCTGGGGTTTGTAGGCTAGCTGGTTTAGCTGAATAGTTCCAGGTTTAATGAGAGACCCTGTCTCAAAGAATTAAGGTGTAGAGCAATTGAGAAGTACACCCAATGTTGACCTCTGATCTCCACATGCACACTTGCACGTGCACTGCCCCACACACATGTGCACAGACACACACACATTCAAATACATGCACACAACATACACATATGCAAACACAGAGAAAAAGGACGACATGAATGTGGCAAGTAAAAATGAAACCCAGGATTCACTGTGAAGAGCAAGGGTCTCTAACTAAAGCAATCAAAATAGTAACAGCAATGCCTTAACAGAGTAAAACTTCCAGGAACTCAACTCTTAATTGAAGAGTTAGACAAATCTCATTTTGTTTGGGGTAAAACTAAAAAAAAAAAAACCATTAAATATACAACCATTAAAAATATCTTTATAAAGGAAAGTTTTTATAATAAGTGAAAACATGTACATAGAAAGGAAGGAATTCAGTCTAGTTTTTGGTATTTTCCCCAGAACACTAATATCTATGAAGACAGCAAGCAATGAATATAAATTCTAGGAGAGATACTTGTGTTTTAGAATTAAAAAAATAACAAAATGAGGTATTTTGGTTATAATGCACATAGAAGGACTCTTTTCAGACAAGTAAAGTTGATGATACATATTACATAGGTATCTTTGCCTAAAATGTCATTTGATGCTAAAGTTTCATGACTGACAGGAAGCCTCATTTTGAAAATCAAGAAAGGAGACATCAAAGAATAAAAAAATGTTAAAATAGTTAAACTGTAGATTTCTGAAAAACTCTATATATTTAGCTCCCAAAGCAAGTAAGAACAGAAATGATTATTTTAAAAACTTCTTATTGCCAATAATAATAATATAAAACTCTAGGTCAGAAAATAAAGTTGGAAAACAGGGCAAAGGGTAGAGAGTGAAACTACGATGACATATTACCCAGACATCTGTGTATATCTGACTTTGCTCATCCAAGAAGTATATATAAAGGATTGTAGAGGGCTATGAGTTACTGCTTTTGGATACATCTTGACCACTACACTCCTGAACTCAGAGAAGCTGTGGTTTCCAGCACAAGTTTGAGCCTGTTAATCTTTCATCATCTATAGGGGAAAGATACATGACCATCCAGAGTAGCTAATGGCAGCTAATGGTTGTTGGGAGTGAGGAGTCAGGGTCCTCTGGCCACTGGTAAGTTACCCATTCCACAGTAAATTGCCCTCCACCCAAGATCATGCAAGCAATCCAAATTTAATTCAATTTTTTTAAATACATAAACCTACACTGATCTCACTCTCTGATGGAGATTGTGTTTGTATTTTTCAGGATGCAGCGAGAGAGCTGGGGCCCATCTAACCCTACCAACCAGCCGCAGATAGCTGATATTCTGGCAAGAGAGGAGCCACCACAGTCATACTATGGAGGATCCATATGGAATCCCACAGAGAAGGACAGGAGGAACGAGGGACCCACAGCCACAGACATTCAATCTACACAGGATAAGCCAGTGAGACAGAAAACAACTATCTTCGACACAAAGACCCCTAAGCTCACAACCTTAAAGCAGCCTTAATACTCACCCACCATAACTCAGGGAACTATGCAGAAGAGGGGGCAGAAAGATTGTGAGAGTCGTGGTGGGGGAGACTATCCAGAGGCATGGCACCCCTCAGGAACAACATACTAGGGCCAGAAGAACCTGGCTGAATACTAGGCTATATCAGTGGTCCCCTGTCACAAGGACTGATCCAGACGACCCATGGAGGAGGTTATCCAGCGGAGTGGGGAGGGGAATCGGGGATAACGACTCATTGTTTGCCCACTAAATGTTGTAACTCATTATGGACAATAAAAAAAAATTCAAAAAAAATACATAAACCTAAGATAAAGATTAATGGGGAAGAAGGGATAAAAGAGAACATTAATAAGATCAAAACACATTATATACATGTATGAAAATGAAAAAAATGGAAATCAAAATAAAATTCAAAAGAATTTACAAGTAAAAAGTTACACAGGGTGCTAGGGAACTGGCTGACTTGTTCTGCAAACGTGCTGTCCTCTAGTGAGAACCCCAGCACCTCTGCAAAGCCTGAAGTAAAAACTGGCACATGCATTGGTAATTCCAATGCACCTTCTGTGATGGGAAGCAGAGTCAGGAGAACCCCAAAGCTTGGGATATGAGCTAGTCTAACCTTACCAGTGGCAAAAACACTAAAACAGGAGAGATTCTGTCTCAAGCAAGGTGGAAGACAACTGACCCAGTGAGGGTGTCCTATGATCTCCACATGCATGTCACTGCCTGGGCAGACCCGTGTATACACAGTATCACACCCACATACACATCTGTCCACATGAGGAAATTCATAAAATTTAAATAGGAAAACATATTAGAACAGTTACTAAATGATCACATTTTTAGTTAAGACATAAGTTTGGAGGGAGAAAAACATAAAGTCTAGTTTGGGTCTTTCTGCTTTGCTTATCTTTAAACTTTAAAGATTTCTAAATAAAGAGCATCTATTCCACTTATAATCACAAAAGTCAACAAATATTACTTAAAAGCTGTTTAAAAGGAAATTTCACAGACTCCTATTGGTGGAGGGTACAAGTTGAGAATTCAAGACCCAGACGTGGCCTGTTTGGGGTGGAGAAATCTGAGAGAGGCAGGTTATAGAACTGCAGCCAGATTATCAAAATTACAGATTTGATGCTTTAAATGATATTAAAAAAAGGTCAGTTAACATGTATGGTGAGATTTCTGGTTCAGAAAGATTATCATGTTGGCCATGATGGCACATGCCTGTGGCACACTCCAGCATCTGGTAAGCTGATGTAGGAGGATCTTGAATTCTCAGGGAGCTCCAGGCCAGACTATACTATGTAGTGAGATCCTGTCTGAAATTATAGAAACAACAAAAATATTTCATTCCATCCTTGTGATTAATTCATAAACATCAAGTTTAGGTGAATGGAAGTGCTGGGTCTCTCTCTCTCTGTCTCTCTTTCTCTCTCTCTTTTACTCTCTCTCTCTCACCTGTTATCAAACATCCAGGCAGGGAAGTTGGCTCAGTTGGTAAAGCATGAGGACTAAAATTGGATCCCCAGCACTCACATAAATGCCAGGCAAGGATGTTGATGGTCTGTATTGCCAGAGCACAGCATAGGACATGGAGACAGGATCCTGTCATTAAAGTGGCTAGTGAAACTAGCCAAATCAGAGAGCTCTGGGCTCCAGTGAGCAACCCTGCTTCATAAAAATAAAAAGCAGAGAGATCAAGGAAGACACAATGTCAATCTCTAGTCTTCACGTGTGAGGTGGTTAGATTTTGTTGTCAATTTATGTTTTTAATTATCTTGGGTGGGTATCTGAAGATGTTTATAGGAAGGCAGCCTTTCAGTAGGGGCAAGATGTAAGGTAGCTCAAAGGAGCTAGAAGTAAACATCCCTTCCTGTGTGGGCAGTGCAGGAAGGAAATTCCAGGGACTCAGGAAGCCATTAAGTCTGGGATAAGGTTGTAACACCTTGCCATAGGCTATATAAGGGGGAAGAAATTTTCTGTTTGCTGTTATGTATATGGAGTTGGTGATGGTTTTCTCTCTCTGCTTGGACCTGTGAAAGGAGGCAAGCCTCGTTCACTGTTAGGGAACTTCCCCTGGATTTGTAGCTTCAATAAATCTTTTCCTCCCATAAACTGTGCCTGGTTTGGAGATTCATCACAGCGGCATGTGGCTGACTGTACTGACTGTAACATGTGTATCTACATGAATACACAACACACACACACACACATCCAAAACAAAACAAAACAAAAAAACAACCCAATGCAGTGATAACTGCTAACCCAGGGACAGACGATATAAAATATTTAAATGATAAGACATTAAAAGTGTTCATAAAATAATAAATAACAAATAACTTCTTTTTCTGCAGAATTTTCATTCTCCCTAATCACAAATTCCAATGCCATTATATCCCTTTTCTGTTCTTGTTACTTTAAAATGGAACTCTTTGCCTCAGAGTTGCAGAGACTAATTCATATGGCCAGGCACATGGAATAGTTTAATTTCAGCAGTGACAGTCTTTTCTAGGCAGTCTTCATCTTCAGAGCTGTAAGCTTAGATCTGCACACTGAAGTGGAATTACCCACACAAATGAATAGCTCTTATACCTTTCAAGAATTTTGTTTTCTTTCTGGTATATTTGAGGTCCTAAGGTATTATTCTCAGAAGCAGAGCATTTACTAAATCAAAATGCATTAATGTCTATGTCTTATTCCTTCAGGTTTCCTTTCTATTTTTTCTGGTCTCAAATTAAAAAGGTAAATCTCATGTTCATGGTTAACTAATAGAAAAGTGTCACCAAAACCCATTCCTAACACCGTTAACATAGCCTTGTGAATGGTGCAGTCTGTGATCTCCCCATCAACCAAATAGCTCTAGAAGAGAGAGATCTGGGCTATTTTCCTGTTGAATTCTCTCATATGTTTTGTTTTAGTTTAATGTGTTTGTCTGGGTACTTGGACACCATGGTGCTAGGCATCATAGAAATAAATAGAAATAGACATAGAGAAGAACTAAAAAAATAAAATGAAAACTTGGGAAGACTAGGAATGACACTTGTGTCCATCTGAGCACTTGGCTTTTTCCTTTCAGAACTCAGTGAGGGGGGAATTCACAAAGAGACTTTGTGTCAGACGAGTTAGTTGATAATTTTTCTAACTGCTATTTTGCTGACAGTAGACTATTGGAGCTCATTAGTATGCTGGGGTATTCAACTAAATCATGATGTGTTAGCTTATGCTTTGCTGGCTATTCCTTACATCACAGCTCAGTGTATTATCACATAAATACTCTACTGGACAGTGTGACTTGGTAGAAAGAGAATTTGATTCCGAATTAGAATTAGAGAGACCGTCTTCTATTGCGTATGCTATTAATCCTCCACAAATCTCATTTTTATTTTATTTTTTAAAATATTTTAGTTATTTGCAAGGAGGGAGGGCATGAAGGAGGAAGGGAGAGAGAGAGAGACACTTTGTACAATTGGCTTAACAAGGGTACTGGAGAATTAAACCCAGACTCTAAGGCTTTGTAAGAAAGCACCTTTAACTGCTGAGCCATTTCCCCAGCAAGTTTCTTTTGTCTAAACTATCAAATGTTTGTATTTTTGTGGCAGATCAAAATGACAAGCTAACCCCTCTACCACGATGCCTAGCGAGTAGAAGGTGCTTAATAAATGTCCATCCCATTTCTCACCGTCCTCGTCCATATGAATCATTTGGTTTCATTTAGTAAAACAAGTGTCCAAGAAGAAGGAATAAGACAGCCAAACTGCTTTGTGTCTGTTGAATGTCATGAATGTCAAAAGCACTCCTGGTTGTCACTCTGTCTCCAGCCCATCCAAGGGGTTCCAAGACCCAAACCAAGGCCAAGACCTGTTTCCATGCTAGAAAATCCAGGCTCTAAACCTTCTCATCTCCCAGCCATGCATCTTCCATGTGTTTGTATAAAAACATGCAAATAGAACGAGTGGAATCAGATGAGTGAGGTTTAGGGAGGTCGGCATTCAAAGGCTTAGAAATGAAACGCATACAATGCTGTCCAATCAAATAACAGCAAACAAATGCCCAGGGATGATCTAGCCAAAGCATTCCATCTATCATTTGCGGTAGGGGTTGGACATGCTTTTCCCCTTCATGTTAAACATGAGTCCTAAATTGTGTGGATTACTCGTTTTGTGGTTGCAGAAGGAGCCAGTAAAATATTAAATATTTTCCTCCTTATTCTAACTCTGAACAGCATTGGATCCCTGCAGAGGGGAGAGTAATAAACTTACTTCTTTGTTGTTAGTGTATTGATGCTTTCAGTGGCCATACTGGGGAAGGAGACCAGGGAGGATTTTATAATGAGGGCTTAGACTGCCTCTGTGATACAACACTATACCTCTCCTGGCCGGTGGAAAAAATGGAGATTTCATCTTATGTCAATTGCTTCTGGCATGATTTCCCCAAAATGCAATGAGTACATTTTTTCTGACATTATTACAGATAATTTAAATTTAACTTGATAAAACTATATATTTATTTGGAAAACTATGATAAAGATAAATTGGAAATAGTCATTTTCTGCACTTTTACAAATGTTAGGGGTATTTTTAGGATGTGCAAATCAATTCCAAGTCCAGGGTTGTGTACAAGTAGCTTCCATTGTTCTTCACAATTGCATCACATATCATCATATTTCCTAATATTTTTGTTGAGAGAGCAAACAAATTTAAATGTTCTGTTTTAACTTTACCCATAAACCTAAATCCTCAAAAATCATGTCTTCTTATTCCTAATCAAAATAAAAGTTCTGAGAGTAATTGGTGGGAACAGCATGCAGGCTAATGGAATATTGGGAAAGTTTGTTCTGCAAACTTGGGCTGGTGCCCTTAGCCCCAGGGTGGAAGTTCCCTATCCCAGAATGAGAAGGCATGCAGCCATACAGATTCCTGGTACTGATGTCCAAAACCAGACTGAATGCATAATGACAACAGTTTGCATCTTTGGATGAGCCCAAGCTACTTTCTAAACATTTGGAAAATTCCCTAGGTTGAAAAAGAAGAATCCAACTTGGGAGAAGTCCACCAATCAACCTATATGTGATAAGTGCCTACAGTGTGATTTGTGTGTTATTCTTCAGGGTGTGAAAGCTGTCAAAGAAAAAAAAATTGCATGGGCTTACTCAAGCAATTTAGAAACTAATTGGGAAAACAGAACAAACATCCATAAAAAATTAGAGAATAATTTTGAATGTTAATGGATGGCTGCTGACTTTCAGGGTAATAGGGGTTCTTTGAAGGATGAGATCAATGTGCTTACAATGTACTTAAAAGATTTGCATTGAGATTTTAAGAAGGGGGTGAAAAAGAAAGCAAATCACAGGGCAGGTAAGCAGAACACACTGCCCTGTACCATGTGCATGACAAGGTGAGGATGGTAAGGTGTATGGGAGGAAGGAGTCTAAATAAATATGGAAAAGTCCAGTGGGATCGCACTATTTGAATTTGATGTAAGAATAGAAAGTTACTGATATGCTGAGCAGAAGAGTTGCCCACCATAAGCTGTATTTGAAAAAAACAATGTCTTTGAGCAACTTTGCATAGAATGAAGTTAATTTGACGTTAGTCTTACAGTGACTTAAGAAAAGACGAGGAAGCTATCATTTCTTTAAAAGAAGCAGAACTACTGTAAGGGATAAAGATTGACATAGTCCAACTTGGCCAGCAAAGGACTGGTTTACATGTGGTCAAAGACATCACAGGTACCACTATCAAACGTTTTGAAGAGTATGAGCTTGGTTTTGATCTTCAGCCCTGCCCTTCACATGTTTGACACTGGCCACATAAGATAACTTCTCTAAAAAGTAGGTCCCCCACTAGCTGTGTAATGAAGAATTATAAGATGACCCTTCATGAGCCTTCATGTTGAATGGCATCAGAACCTAAAATAGGATGAGATATTATCTTGTGATTACATTATATTACTTGACAAAGGGAAATTTGACAGATGTAGTTAAGGTTATTGGTCAGTTGACCTTGAATCACTTCGTTGAGGAATTTATGCAGGTAGGTCTGACCCAAACATTTGATCTCTAAAAGGTAAGATGAGATGTCAGAGATGAAGAAAACAGAGTCATGAGTAAGAGAGATTCTGCTGGCTATCTTGAGTGTCACAGATTCAAGGACATGAAACAGGAAGAGAACCCCCCCATGTCTTAGATGGGGTCACAGTTCAGGCTGATCAGTTGTTGGCAGCATGAGATATTGAGGGGGAACACAGTTATACTCTGCTCCAAATTTTGACCTACAGAATATTTTTATTAATCAGTAAAGGCATACCAATACATTACTGAATATAGATCACAAAAATCTTCAATTATATTGTGGAAATTAAATGAAATTCTATGAATAAGAAGCAAAGTGCTTAATGTACTGATTGCATTTAGTAAATGTATAATGAACTGGCTGTTGTAATTTTTCTTGTTTTTATTATTTTATGTATAGGAGTAGGGTTAGTAAAAGTATATTCTAAATATAACAGTATTCTCATAAAGACCATAATGATGCTCAGTTAGATGATGGTACTTGGTTTCTGAGTGCCCTTGGAGCATCTACGAGACAGAGTGATTAGCTGATTTGCCTGTTTACTTTAACAAAGCATGGATTACTCCTGTTCTGTTAATTTTTTTCTAGAGACATGTAAACAAACTATGTAGTCACTCCAACAGGGCATTGATGGCAAACCAAAGGAACTATTCCACTCAAGTCTAGCTTGGAGGTTACTTTCAGGAGCATGGGTAAGGGGCTACTTACAGGAGCATGAGTGAGGGGTTACTTACAGGAGTATGAGTGAGGGGCTACTTACAGGAGCATGGGTGAGAGGCTACTTACAGGAACATGAGTGAGGGGTTACTTACAAAAGCATGAGTGCGGGGCAACTTACAGGAACATGGGTGAGGGGCTACTTACAGGAGCATGGATGACTCAAAGGCAATGGCAGCACTGAAAAGCCCACCCTAGAAAGGGTGAGGACTCACACAAGCTGCTCTCCTGGGCTCCCAGTGACTTGTGGGCACCTCTATAAAAGAATCTCTTCTCCCCTGACAAATGATTCCTGCTTTGCAACCTATGGGCAGGGCCTTTGGAGTCTCATGACATGTTAAGGTGGCTGAGTCTTGTCTCATTTGATTTTGCAGTCTCTTAAGCCTCTTAGTTTCTTGAGTGTTAGAAGCTTACCTCTTTCCTCCAAGATGGAATGTTTAATTTGGAGAAAGTAGCTACATAAAATTCTATTTCTTCTTCCTTGTCAGATTTTACCCCCTCACTTTTTAGGATGTTCCCTGAGACTTGGAGGAGGTGATGGAGATATCTTATTGTCCTTTTTCACTTATAGATGAGGGTTGGGCCTCTATGCCATCACAATTGTCACTTATTCTCAGTGGCTTAAGTGGCTATGAGTCTCCACAGCAACTGTCACCTACTGCAAAAAAGGTTTCTCTCCATGACTGAGGCTGACACTAGCAATATATATATATATATATATATATATATATATATATATATATATATATATATATATATATATATATAATTGTTACAGGCATATCATAAACAATTTATAAAATAATAGCAGTGCCCTTTCCAATGAGGCTTATGGCCTCTTCAGCCACAGGTCTTTGTCTTGGCTTACAGTATCAAACTTGAGTTCCTCCCTATGGAGAAGGCTTTAAATTCAAACAGAAATTGGTTGCTTGCACCAATAACAGTCACGCCTCTAGCACCAGTCAACAAATCTTGCCAGACATGTTGGTAGCATGCTATACAAGGTCCATAACCAGATAGGACTGTTTGCAACTCTTCTTCCGCTGCACATTGAATAGCCCCTTCCAGCTTCATCCCAGCATAATTGAATCCAGGAGGCAAGAGCAGTTACATGACTCAGTTTCTCCGCATCCAAGTCACTCAGTTTGATCCAGTATGCCCACGTGTTACAGCTTCATGAGCCATGTGATGACAAGAGCCTTGATTCCTTGTTTAAGTCTTTCCCAATCCAAAGAGTTCAGACAGAGTACTTCCTAATTGGACTCTTCCCCTTGTGCCCCAACAGCTGTAAGAAATGGCAAGCCAACACCTCCATCCCATTTTCACTCTTCTCCACATTTCCTGCCAAATCAGAGGCTAATGTGGAGAACAACATCCACAGGTCTTTTTTCCTATTGTACTTTGTCTCTTACATAGGAAGTTCTTTTTGAGTAGAAAGTTCCACGTCAGTTGCATGTCTCATCACCTGTAACAAAGACCCCACTACGGACGGCTGCCACAGCCTGCTTCTGATCTTCATCGTTGTTAACTTCAGAGATTAAAGTAATGTTCTAGTCCATCAGTCATTTGTGAGCATCCCCATACTCACAAAATAGGGTCCATTCATCAATGAGGCAAGGAAGCACATGGCTACTTCCTACACAGAGATCAATGGGGACCCCAGGATTTCCCCCAAAGACACTCTACTTTCAAGAGGCTTTGAAATGGTTGCGGGTCTTATCAGCCATGAGAGGCAGTTATGAAGCAGCCAAGACACCAAGGAGGCACACCTTTTCCTCTTGAGGAAAGATAGCTATGTCGGGGGGTTACCCCCCTGTGTGATCCACCCTCAGATGGATGGCTTTGCTCGGATGCTGCCGCTTCCTGTCTGGGTGTCAGTTGTGCTGTGTGACTTGTCCTGACCAGACCCAGACCGGAGGAACAATTCTACTTCTGCCTAGCTTGGAGAGCTCATGACCTTCTTGTTACTTATAGGATCATGGGTGACTCAAAGGCAACTACTTCTCCAAAAATCCAATCCCAGGATGGGTGATGATTCACAAAAGGTGTATCCCAGGATCACCCTGCCCAACTTGCAGGCAGCTCCACTGAAAATTCTCCTCTTCCTCAGCAATTGCTTACTGCTTATATAGTCTTGCAGAAAGCCTTGGGAGACTTGAAACTCTCTGAGCTCTCTAAGGATCGTGGTCTTTGATCTTTTAAATTCTCCTAAATTTTATTAGCACCTCTAGTGTTATGAGCTTCCCTCTTCTCTCTTCCCTCCAGGAGGAGCAGCTTCAATTTGGAGAAATAGCTGCACAACTATTCTTCTTGCCAGATTCCAGCAGATTGTTTGACTTGCGGCTATAGAGTGCAATCCTGATGGCATTACCATCACATACCCACTGTTCTAAAGTGTTTGAGATCAGCAGGAGTCAATCGGTAGAACTGGGTATTAATACCAGTTGCTAGTACACAGCATTAGCAATCCTGCAGGATTACACTCAGTGGGTTACATACAGGAGTGGAAAGCTAAGCTTAAGGAACCAGAATCTTCTTATCATGAGTCACTGCCTGGCTGCCTTTGTATAGAAGAGGGACTTAATATTTTCCAACACTAGGAGAAACTGCAACCTTTGATGCAGAAGCAAAAAAATTGATGGCTATTCTCTAACAAGATGTTAGTTTCAGACAAAAGCAGTCTAGTACTTTAATTCACAAGACATGAAAGGATCTGAGACAAAGGTGGAGGATGTTCTCCTCACAGGGGCCCTCAGTATTTAGTTCTCTATCAGGCACATACACAGAGTGTAGAGCGCATCTGTGAAGTAAACTCTGGTGCTTGTAGCTTTTGAGTGGTAGGCACAGCAAGTGGAAGACTTGGGAAACTGAAAAGGAGACATCCAAGGTGGAAGACAGAAAGCTAAGGGAACATTTCCCAAGGAAGGAATGATCTGCAGGATCAAGCACTACAGTTGGCCCAGCAATAAGAAAAGGAGATCTGCCTGTGGGGGTGGGTGCAGAGAGTTTTGAGTTGAGAACAGAGAAAACGGAGGCCATGGGAAGAGATGCTGGCTTCAGGCTCGGTGGTCTATTGAGAGGCTGTGGCTCTAGCAGGCACAGTAAAGAAGGCTGACTAAGTAGAAGTTAGCTTCTTTTCCAAGGATATTCTGCCCTTTTGTATAAGAAAACTCATCCTTGCTCTGAGTCCATATGGCTCAAAGTGTCTTCTGTATGGATGCATAACACAACACTCAATCAAGGCAACCATATGGCTCCCACTCCTCGGCGGTCAGGTGCAGAATCACAATGTGACACAATAAAGGAGCCGTTCTTTATTATTGGCATGGGGGTGGTACAGGTTGTGTGGGCTGTGGAGTCAAACTGACTTGTATTCAAACACAGATTCCATAATTTACTAGCTGTGGGATCCTTAGCCTGCCCTACATTTCCTCACCTTTAAAATAGAGCTAGTAATAAATAGATCCCGGGATTGTTAAGATCATGCAAATCTCCTGGCACAGACTGCATCATGAACAACGACACGTTTAAAAAGTGAGACCCCTTTAAATTACTTTGAGGACAGGAACCAGGCCCTCAGAATCAGTTATATTCAGTTCATGTAGAGGCAGCTGTGATAATAGTTGGCGGACCTGAGATGTAACTCATGTACTGCCATCTGCCCTGAGCATTTCAGAAGGAAGGAGAAAATTCTTCCCTCACCACTGGCCTTGCATAGTTCATGACCAGACCTGGGCTTCCAAGTGAGCTAGTGTCCACAGGGCTCTGTTAGCAGTTATTTCAGTGTAAGCATCACAATAAAATTATCATTCAGTGTGCTAAACCCACTCAACAAACTGTGTGCTTGTTATTCACCTGAGATCAATCCCTTTTTCATTCAGAAATGACAACTGTGGCTACTTACCAGAAATATAAGAGTCATGTCTGGTATCCAGGATAGCTTCACTCTCATAGAGGCGGGAGGCAAATGGAAAAATTAAAGGTCCATGTAGGCATTGAATTTCTTTTTTCCTATTTAATGTATAAAACTAATTACATTAAATTGAAATGAAAGGCACTGTTATGGTGGCATTCGTGACATGTCAGGTAAAGAATGGCTGTGAATCCCTCTGAGCACACTCACTGGCAAAGCCCGGCCTATGCCATGAAGGCAACCTTCAGTATGGCATGTGCTTAGCAGTTAATTAAACTAAAAAGACAAATAGGAGGCTTTGACAATTTTAATTTACACACTTTCAAATATGATTGCCGCGACCGTGATGCTAAAGTATGGTGCCGCGTTGTTCTGCATTTGAAACCGTTTAATCTCATTGTCATAATTAAATGTATAATAAAAAGGCCTGTGCTGGGGGTAAGAGCTATATTATCTATTTGTTTTTCTTAACACAAGTATAGCACTGGCTATCTTTGTGATTCAATCATATTTTTGTGTGTTTTTTTTTCTCCCTGAGATAAATTATTTACTTAGGTCAGTAATTTTGTCCAAAGATGATTTAGACTTTAAAACAATCAACATTTAACAGGTCTGCCTGCTATAATTTAAAAATATCTTTTTATTTCTGCTTTGTAATTTTGGAGGATGATGGTGGTCATGTATTGAGTTACTTGTGGGTGTTTTCTTACTCATCTATCTGAATGAGACCTTACCTTCTGGCAGCTATTTCATCCGAGAGAAAGCAGGACTGAGGGATTAGAACTCATGATGTCATCAAAGGCTGGCTGCTTCTTCACAATCCATAGCCTTGAGCTAGGCTAGCCCCTTTGACTTTGAGTAATGAGAGGAAGAACATAGTTCCATTTCTCCCTAAGGGGAAGGCTCTGATCAGCCCCCAGAATACCAAGGGATGGAAGGGTAGGACAGAAAGGCAGTGATTGAATGCCTAACCCAACACTTACATCACCTTCATTTTATAGTTGAGTTGAGTGGCAGGTAAAGACTGGGAGTTTCCCACTTCAGGAAAGAGGAAAGACTTACTGATGCCTTCAGGCCCCAAATTTAGTGCATATCACTAGAGACATGCAGGGAATGCTAAGGTTATATGTAAATTACAGCAGAGCATCTGTTGGAGAACAAATGGAGAGGACCTAAATTATGTAGAATTTTTGTCTTTTTTTGTTTTTTTGCTCTGCCATTAGGTGTTTAGAAACATTGAGTTCTTTATTCTTCATTTTGAATGTTTATCCTCACTTAGAATCAGTCTATGGTGTCCAAAGGCACAAAAAATAAAGTGCTTAATAAACCAATGGTCAGTGGAATTAATCAGGATATGTCTTTATTGTTTTGGTAAATCCCACTAACATAATTGACGTTTTAAATAATTTTATTAAAACAGTTTATTTTCTCATTAATATGATGCTTTTTGACAAAAATGAGGTGCTCTCAAGTCTCCTTAGTATATATACTGCAAAGACTTCTCAGGATACTCAAAGGTTGGTGAGGGAACCACCCCTAATTCCAAGACAAGTCTTCCAGTGACTAAGGTTGATATGTCTTTCTTGGAAACCTACAACTTCAACAGGACTACATTTCTATTACCCACAATGGCTACACTATATCCTACTTTAGGGTCACATTTTAAATATAAATATTTTTATTTGTTTATTTGCAAGAGAGAGAGAGAGAGAGAGAGAGAGAGAGAGAGAGAGAGAGAGAGAGAGAGAGAGAGAGAGAGAATGGGTGTTCCAGTGCCTCCAGCTATTGCAAATGAATTCCAGATGCATGCAACATTGTGCATCTGGCTTTAAGTGGGTATTGGGGAATCAAACCCAGGTTGTTAGGTTTTGCAGGCAAGTGCTTTAACAGCTGAGCCATCGCTTCAGCCCAATATTTTTAAAAACAGTGAATAAGCGACAGCAAGTTAACTATGAGAAGGTTATTTAAATGATAACATAAATATAGCTGTGCATTATTCAGCTCTGAGACAAGGGGTCACTGCCCCTTGGTGACTGCCCTTTCAAATGGAGGCGGTGTTGGTTCATTATAATGAGGTCAGCTGTTTACAGAAGTAATTTGCATCTTGGATTGGGAAAAGAAGCAGATCATCTGCTTTCTGCATGAGCAGGATGTGCTGCTTTGAATCCTTGCAATGTGCATGTAATGACTTACCTGCCGCCTCCGCTTATGCATATTCAGAGTCGCCTTTCTTTTCTAGGACTCTCCTTTCCCATGGAGACCACAAAGATGTATCCCATTTGGTTCTCAAACTACACTGTGCCAGTGGAAGCAGATCAGGGGTTGTGTCTTCTTAGCTGACCTGCCACATTCTTCAGTGTCCTCCCTTGGCTCAGAGGAGGAGTCCAGACTGGAATGAACAGCCAGTCCCCACGCTGGGCAAGTTGACATTGCTAAGCAGAGGTGAGAACGCAGGAGCTGCGAATTTCCTGGCTTGCTGCTCACAGTTTGTAACCCCTTTCCAAAATCATACTCAGTGTGTTCCCCACAGCTGTGACTGATGAAGTATCACGTGTGTGTTTATCACTGTTCTGCCCCCCTTATTCTAATAATGCAAGCCTGAATGATCAATTGTAGTTATTAATTATGGTATATGGTATGATCACTTATGGTTCTGTGACATGGATTTCCTTTTTTCTAAAGGAAAACAAAACAAAAGGTAGATTAGATCTGAAAAGGAAATTATAGGCCACCACACTTTTGTTCTGTCACCTAATGTCCTCTGTGATTTTGCATATTATAACCCATGACATGCACCCCAATAAAAGCAGAAGCCCCACAGGAAGTTATTATTCTTTGACCAGTCTCACACCCTGCAATTATGGGAATTGTTTGTCCCTTAGAGGTAACACGAGTGGTGAATCACTTTTCCCTTTTCTTTCTCACGGCTTAACTGACAACAATACACAGTGAAGAGACTTTGGGGAAATTTCTGGGCTCAAAGTGTAGGAATGGTATCACTTTGCCCTAATTTTAATATTAATTGGAACGATAAGAACAATACATCAATAAGAACTCACATTTCTAAAATGTTTGCTTAAATTTGGGAAGGTAATTAGCATTCTTTTTTTCATCTTATAATGAATAACTCTGGAAAATAAGTTTATTACTTCATTTAGCAATAAATATTCACTTAATGAGCCACAGAGCTATAAGGTGTTAGGGTACAAATGGCACTCTTATGATATTTACAGTCTGCTTGGGGAGAATAATTATGTAATTGCACTTAAAATGATTTTATAGACTGTGATAAGACATTTGCACAGCAGTTATTAAAGAAAATCTCATGCTGCTTAGGGGAAGGATACCAAGGAAGGAAGAGAATAGAATTCTCCAAGTTTTAAATTTTAATATACTGTCACCCTGTACTTCTCAGAATCAGGTTTGCCAAACATCACGAATAGAGAATATTACTTTATGATGAAATTCACTTGCTTTGTTTTTAATTCAAATTAGTAAAGAATAAAATAGAACACCGACTCAGAACACAATCTAAAATGATGACTTTATTGAAATGAAAATGAAATTTTATCTTTAAGCTTATTCCAAGTTTATTATTTTCTATTTTTTAAAGAAATAATAGAGGATACTTTAGTCAAGTTCAAAAAAAATTTTTTTTTCTGCTGTAACAGAATATCCGAGACTAGTTGTTGTGGTTTGCAGGTAGAATGTTCCCTACATGAGCTCTTGGGTTTCAGTGTTTGACCCAGTTGCTGGCACTCTTTGGGAAGTTTGTAGAACATGGGGGAGAGAGTGTATTGGTGGAGGTGGGCCTTGAGGAGTTAGACTGCAGCCCCACCTGGAACTCTTGCACTCTCTGCTCATTTCCTGCTAAAGTGACAATGTGATGCTGGCTGGCTGTTCCTTCCACGTTTCTCTGTGGGTTAGAAACTTCCACTCAAAACTGAAAGCAGAAATCAACCCTTGACTTTCATTGGCTGTTTTTTGTTGGGTATTTTGTCCCAGAAATGAGAAAGTACCTGCTCCACTGGCTAATTTATACCAAATTGATATTTACTAGCGCATGACTCTGTAGGCTGGGAATTAAAAGGTGGGAGGGCTGACTTCTGACAAGGGTCTATAGTAATAATTCTATAGAATTTCTCCATATATGTATATATATGAGAAAGGGGATGGAGAAATGGCTCAGCAGTTAAGGCACTTGCCTGCAGAGCCTAATGTGACCCAGAACAAGACTATTTAAATGTAGTTTATCTTTCTTCACTCATTTATGGTCAAGGCAGAAGGCATTTTAACTTGTTATTACCATATTTTGAATTTAGCATTCATTATCTTATCTAAACCATCTTCACCAAGTCCATGGTTAAGCAACCCTGGGCTTGTATAACGTCGTCCCCAGAAATGGCTTGCTTCTTCTCCCAGGAAAGATTTTAAAACCACAGTGGTGTGTGCAAAGCAGCTGTGCCAGGCCGGGTGCTCGGCCTCTCTTCCCAAGGAGACCAGTGTAAGGAAAGGGGGACAGGAATTCCACTCAGACCAGGGATGGCCTTTGTTAAAAGACAGTGAGGGGACAGACCTCTCCACAGATCTGACATCATGTCCACACGGGAAGCTTTGGGGAGGGTTTGAAGGACCTTTGGTGTGATGTTCTCATGGACTTCACAGGCGAAGTTTGCCCAGGCCTGAGAAGTCCTGGCAGGGTCCATGGGGTCCATTCAGAAATGTTGATTGGGCTGTTTGTCAGGCTCTTTTCAAAAGGGGCTTCTCAGAGATGAAAAACATTTCCTCAGGCTCCTCAGGGAGCAGAGGGGGCTGGGAATCACATGAAGGGAATTGTCCCTTCAACCAGGAGTCTGGAGCGGCCATTCAGGACCTCAAAAAGGGTTTTTATGAAGGGCTGGGCTATCAAGGACATACCTGATTACTTCTATTTTCTCCACCAAATTCCCAGAGCACCTCAAGTGCGCCGTATCTCCATTATTGCATTTGCCTCACTTCCTTTATGTTGGGCTCAGACCTTTCACTGAAGTCCAGAGAGTGCAATCCTCCTGTCAGCATGTCTGGTCCCAGCCATCCCGAGGCCCTCCTCATCTGGTATTCTGTTCTACCAGACTTCCATCGTCCTCTCCCTTCCCCGTCCTGATGCTTAGAACACTGGTCTTTTAGAGACCAAGGTGAAGGGTAGGGGCATTAGGTTTACAACCAGAGACCGATTTTATCACTTTGATTGAGGGCAAATTGTTTTCCCTCTGTGTGCCTTGTTTATTTCAGTTCTTGCATGGAGATGCTATGTACCTTCTAAGGGTCCCCTGGGAATTGAATGGGATAAAGTGTGTGGGTTTGGAGTATGGTAAATGCCTGTAGGCATTTAACTGAATCTCTGTCTTCAATGACCAGACTTTCTCAAGCAGATGGTACTATTCTGTCTTCTAACATCTTTTGATAAGTTGTGTGGTTGCTCTTTAAATATCATCATCCAATAGCCCTTATGAAAGAGTATTAAAACAAGTAACATTTTTTTGAACAAATCAACACAAGAATGGTTTCGTTGAAATTCTCTCTTATCCTTATAACGCCTAATTGTTTTTCCCCAATTATGATGTCTTTTTTAATTGCATATTTTCAATGCCATAAATGTTTCACACAGAAACTATCCAATTAATTTTTATCATAACTTTTCATATAAATTAGGAGCTGCTCGACTTTCCTGTAATTTGAAATGGGAAACATTGTGCTGTCAAGACTTGTAATAATAGATGATTCCTATATGAAAAATGTTTATTTAAAAGTGGGACTGCTCATGTAGAATTTATACATTCATAAGAGTTATCATCTCTGAAATAGCTTCTTAATAAAATTCTCTCTTTTAAATTATATTGCTTTGGGATGTCCTCTGGATTTCTTTTTTGAAAATGGTTTTTAAGATGCATGAGGAAATATTCATCATGCTGTCAGATGCATACCAGTTTTATTTTTAAAATGAATTAAGTAAACAGGCAATGATACTCTGACAAGCCAGTTGCAACCATTAACAATACTTGTTACGAATGATTTGGAATGTTCCAGAAGATCAAATTTGGTTTCCCAAGACAGATGTTTGCCAATATTGATGGAATCCAGAAAAAGAAGTAGAGGACAGTTGCTAAAGCAGACATTCCAGAAGGATTTTGAGTAATGTCATCATCAGCGGACTAAGTGCCTAGTTTCCAAATTGGACTGACGGCTGTGGATGGCACTCATGGGACTGTGTGAATCATGGTTTTCTTGTTATTTTAAAAAATTAGCCACTCTGTGGTTACAGATCATGTCATGATTGATTTTCAGTTTGAATGAAAATCAATCAATCAATCATACACTTGATCATTTTCGAGAACTTAGCTCCACCGAGTCTCAAGAAATCCATCACCTCTTTCCCAGAGAGGTTGGAGGTGGAGATGGTGTCTGTATGGGGGACACTTTCCAGAACCTTCCAATCTTTTCTCCATAAAGCAGTTACATTTTTATCTGTTTTGCTTATTGGGTCTCTGTAAGAAAAAATTTAATTATGATATTAAGGTTTCTTGGCATAAAAATTTAAGAATGAATACATTTTACTGCTTTCCTTTTAGAAAGTTCCAAGTGCAGTTAAGTGACTGCATGAAATCTTTGCAGCAGCCACTTTATTTTTTTTCTCTTTTTTAAAATATATATTTATTGTCCATAATGAGTTATGTTATTTAGTGGGCAAACAATAAGTTGTTATCCCCAATTTCCCAATGCCACCCCCATCCCCAATCAGCTGGATATCCTCCTCCTCCGTGGGTCGTCTGGATCAGTCCTTGTGGCAGCCTAGTATTCAGACCTGTTCTCCTGGCCCAAGTGTGTTGTTACTGAGGGGTGCCATGCCTCTGCATCATCTCCCCCACCATGGTATAAATAATTTTTTTTTTTTTGGTTTTTCGAGGTAGGGTCTCATTCTAGCCCAGGCTGACCTGGAATTCACTTTGTAGTCTCAGGGTGGCCTTGAACTCAAGGCAATCCTCCTACCTCTGCCTCCCAAGTGCTGGGATTAAAGGCTTGCGCCACCACGCCCGGCGAAGCAGCCACTTTAAATTGGCTGTTTATCCTTCATGGAAGACAGTGAAAATCATTTTCGTGCTTCAAAATAAAGAAGAATTCTAAATTATATAAATGGATATCTCTAGCTCTTATATTTCAAATAATAATAATAATGTCCTACCTGCTTTCTCTCCCCATTGCTGGGAGCATGCTGTCTATCTCTTAGCTTGTCAAACAGTATTTTCTTCTCTTTTCCTTTCTCTTTTTCTTTTATTTGCAGTTCTGGGGATTGAACCTGTGGCCTCACCTATGGTAGGAAAGCATATTACTCCTGAAGAGCCCTGTGTGTATGTGTTCATTTTGACATATTCATTTTTTTGATGAAAGGATCTCACAAAATCATACAGGCTGACCTTGAACTTGCAACCTTCCTGCCTCAACTTCCAGAGTAGCTAGGATTCCAGGCTTGTGGCACAGATCCTGCTTCATATGGTATTTTCATTTAGCTTTGGCCATTTCTGTCAAAGATCTGAGACACATCATCATTCAGCCATCGCTCATTAGCGGCATCTCCTCCAGTCTTCAGAGCCACCACATGCTGACCCCATCTGACCCTGGTCTTCGTCCAGTTCCCACAGAAGAAAACCAAACAACACAAGGTTGCTGCTGGGCACAGTGAAAGGACTATGTTGGTATCAACAGCCAGAGAAAGACAAGGTTTGTTTGTTCTGCGTAGGCTTTATTTTCCCCAAAAGGGAAAGTTTCCTGGTTATCATCAGCATCTACGTGACACAATTAATTGTAGTGTAGTCTCTTTCCCCATTCTTGTCCAACCAGATGCCCTTCCCCAGTGAACTCTGGGAACTTTATCAACAAAGGCATGGTAGGCAAGAAATATGCATTCCCCAATAAAAGACAGTGATTTAGAAAATATTATAGTTTAGAGGAAAAAAATGAAACATTTGAAGGGAGAAAGAAATCCCAGCACCTGCTTTGTAGACTGATTATGAGCATTAAAAACATCACACCAGGGAAAGAAGTGACTGAGTACTATTATGATCTTATTCTGCTGATATTATTATGCTGTTGATGAAAAGTAGCCTATAAAAGAATCAGGAAGATGACACTATAATATCTAAATACATCGTACCTGTTTTCCTGACATATTAATAAAGATTATGATTCCCAGCAGTTGCTTTAGTGAGTAGAAACGCTTGATTTTTCTTTTTTCAGTACTTTTTAATTCATTTTCATCTATCTATTTTCTTGCTTGTGTGATCCACAGAGTACTTTTAGAGGAGGGAAGAGAGTATGCCGGAGGTTATGAAGGAACAATGCTGGAATCATTCCCAACTAGAAAGTTCCCTTTTTATGCCTAAACCAACAAATAAAAATTTTAAAAAAAACTTTGTATGAAAACTCATTTGACAACCACTCTCATCCTGATCTGACAATTTCCAGAAGTTCTCTCCTCTGACATTGCAAATCACTCTATGCTGATCTACTAACTGCCAATAAGTCTGAATGTCCCGCGTCCTAGTATGGTATTTATTTTATTAAAATAAAAATCCATTTCTAAATAAATTAGATCCAAAACTCTAATATCAATCTAGCTTTTCAAAAATTTGAACTCTCCATGAAGAATTTCTTGTACCTTTGTGTTTATCTGACTTTCTGAAAGTATAACTCAGCGGTGAAACAAACAAAAAAAACCATTTCATCACTTTAACAAGTCGATTGTCTCTTTCCCCTACTCTGTGATGCTTCAATTTTTTAAGCTCTCTTTGGACACTACGTTAACCCTCAGGCCACAGAGTATTGGCAAACAGTTGATTTCATTTTTCCCATTGGCATAGCCACTGTTGAAGGCAGCCCTCCTCCCTTGCTTTTGTTTGAATTGGCTGCAGTGTTTCTTGCTTAAGGGATTTACCAGAATGTGGCTGTACCTGGGACTGAGCGAAAGTCAGGAGAAAGAGCTGGGAATGGGAAGGTTATAAACGGGGTGGGTGACATCCTTCTTTCAGTTCTTCAGAAAAACACATGCACACCATGAGCCCCAGCTTTTCGAGGTGGAAAAATGAACAGAACATATGGTAAAGTGAAAAATTAATATTAATAAATGGAAAAGCTATTTCCCCAACAGACATTTCATTTTAAGATTGTCCTCTATTGGAGTGATTTATTTGACTCTCTAATCTACTTGAAATAGGCAACAGGCTAAAAATTGTAAAGAACTCACAGAGCAGAAGCAGAGGGGAGAAAAGCAATAGCTCTCCTTATCTGAGAATGGATGTAGAGCCAAATTCTTGTCCAAAGGGCAGAGTCACACAGTTTCCATCTGTTCTGGGCATCAGATTAAATGACATATACAAAAGTGCTTAGACACAGAAGGCATCATTATTACTTATTCATGCCTTTATTTGTGCACTTGTTACATTTAAGTGACCTTGAGTAAGAAAGTGTAGCAGACTCCAGAGAAAAACCGTAGCATCTTTAAGCTTCTAAAACAGCTTTTGGAGAGACCGTGGCAGAGTCAGCAGCTCAGCACCTTGAAATTTAACCAGGAGTATTAACATTATATGAGATTTATGAGTTTTCCATATTAACATCACATTTCATAATGGCAATGCGGTTGAAAAGAAGCCCTGGAGTCAATGATTGAGCAGTTGTTGAGGTACTTAATTTTGGTCACCACTGAATCTACCTCACACCGCTCATCCTCCCCCTGCTGTTCACCCATCTCTTTATAGCTTTCTGTACCAGGGTCTCTAATGAGGTAGGCAAGTGGTCTTTCATGATAATTTTCCTTGCTGCAGTGTTTTCTGTTTGAAAAATCTAGTTACTGAAACTGATTGATTGATATGGCAATAAAAGTGCAGAAGTGAGTTGTGGTTGTACAATTGTAACACTGGTAATAAATAGTGGCAATAAGCTTATTCCATCACAAATTAATTTATTCAACACACATGTTTATTTACACCTACTGCTTTAGGCCAGTAGCACTAAAACAAGGGTGCAATGTCCATCCTTATAGGAGGATTGTGATTTCTACACTCACTCTAAAGATGATGTGTCTTTATTAATCTCACCCTCCCACAAGTTATTCATGAAGTTTCTAAAGTCTCCATGAGAGTGAATGGAATCATCTTCCTGAGGGTTGCTGGTATGTGTGCTTATGGATACTTGTGTTTTAAAATGTTCTGTTTTAATTTTTAATACAGTAAACAAGCATTCTGAAGTATAACCCACATAAACAAAAATTCTGTTGAGGTGATCAATAACTGCAAACCTATCAGAAGGCTTTTGAAATTATATACTCTATGCTAGGCAACCTATTAGCTACAAATTACACACTGTGGATTAGATATAGATTGAAGATGGTAACTAGGTTCCTCTTTCTCTTCTCCAATATGGCAGCCGAAGCAGAAATGATCCTGAGTCTATCATTCCTTATCATTTATTTAGGTCTCTCCTCATGCTTGGGGTTGCCTGTTCTATCAGAGAGCTAAATTCTATCTGTGCTCAGTAGATCCATATCAACCCAAGTATCTTGTGAATGGTTTTATTTCTCAGGAACTGTGTGAAACAAAGGGGCTTGCATGTATATTTATGAGAATAAGCTACTTATTAATGGTGACAACAGTCAGTGGAAGGTTATGGGAAAATTTCTTACTATTTATTTAACATGTGCTTTCATGGAAAGCCAGAAGACACATTAAGAATGGATGGAGATTATGGCATAATTTGTACATATGTGACATGATAATGAAAATCAAAATGTTGTGATGAGAAGAAATAAAGTTCAAATGAAGTCCTAAAGAGTAGATTTTCATTTTTTATATAGATCACCATTTATGTATTTCCCTTTAGGTGCTCTGTCATATCTTGTCTTCAGTAAATGCTTGCAAGGAGTCTAGTGTGTACATGAAGCATTGTGAATACACAGATAAATAAAGGAATGATTTCTGCCCTCAGAAAACTCACAATTTACAACCCAAAATACATGGTGGTCTTGATACAGGGATCAGAGAGTCATGGTGGCCAAGATGCAGAGGAGACCAGAGAGTAGTGAACTTCTCAGCTTCATCTAAGAAAATTTCACAATCAATGCCAGAGTAAGTGTCGAAGAGAAGAGAATGGTGTTCCAGGCATAGATGATATCACACATGAACACACAAACATAGTAAAATACTTGATATGGATGGGAAATAGCATGAGGCCATGTGGTCAGCAGCTGACAAGAAATCAGACACTGAGGGTAAGATTAGATTATGAAGGTGTTTGCATTCCATTTTAAGTAGTTTGAATTTTATTTACTCTTTTACAAAGATTCTATTCCCAAGGTTGTGCATGGGCCAGACAAATAATCTGAAAGTCAGATGTTATGTAAATCCTATTGTTTTGTTTTTTCATTTCTGAAGTAAGTACCTTTCCTAGTTGTTATTGTATTGCTGAGCTAGAGCTGGCAGGAGAGCCTCTTGTTAGCATCTCTTCCAGGCCTCTAGACAGTGCTGTCTGGTGGTAACTCCAGTCTACATTAATAGAGGTATTCACACCAGGGAAATAGACAAACTTAACACCTCACAGTGTTTTCTTATTCATGCTTCTCTGTATGTTGTTTTCAAAGTTTATTGTGTAGACTGCTTGCCCACTTGATGAAAGTCTACTGTTCTAAAATCAAACACATAGTCTAGTGAAAAGAAACTAGCAACCCCAAACCAGGAAAACAACATGGGCTATGGTAAGAAAGAGCGTGTTTCCAGTCTAAAAGGAGGGAGTTGCTATTCTGCTCCTGTATATGTAATTAGAAGGGCCAATTAGCTACAAAATGTGACTATTCAATAAGAAAAGACAAATGCCATATATAAAAAAATCTCTTGATAGTTTAATTTTAAAAAGGAACTTGATAATAACAATAATAAGCATCAATAAGATAAACTATGATTGGCCTTTGCTGTGGGCAATAGAAGTCATTGAAGGTTTATAAGCAGTGATAACATGATAGATTTGGTTTCAGGAAAGTGACCCTGGGGGACATGCAGAAGACAGGTGGAAAAGACCACCCTTACAGTAGGAACTTCGGATATAAGAATCGTGGCAGGCTTGCCTGAAGACACGTGCAGTATTTGGTCAAAAGATTATGGACCAGTTTTCTTATCTTGGGAAAAGCTCTAACACAGAAACACAAATGGTGGAGGTTCAGATGTGTCTTTGTAAAGGAAGCATGCAGATTCTGATCACATTGTTCAGATCCCCTCTCTAACAGGAGAGCAGATGGATGAAGATGCCACCTAGATGGTGTTCATTTACCTATGTGTTTTCCAGATTTCAACCCGGATATTGGCAGATGACTTTATCTGTACCACATACCTGATGGCTGGCTTCCAACAAAATGAAATACTTAAAAGAAAACAAAAGTGCTTTTGAGCTCTGTGCAAGGTTGATGCAAATGGGACCTGGTGAGAGTTTTCTCAGAAAGCTGCCCAAATCCCCCCCCCTCATTTCTTCCTTCTTTACTGGTTTGGATAAATCAAATATTTATGATTTGGTAATAAAATCTCCTAAATCCTAAGCTCTTTCATATGTCCACAAGGTGTAGGAAATTTCAGAAGAGCTGAAAATACCAGGACTTAGTTGAAGCCCTAGAGTGGAATTGGACCACTCTGGAGTTCCCTCTTGATGGGCTCCAATAGTTAAGGACACGTGCCATCTTTGTTGTATTTTCTCTTGGGGAAAGTCTGTGTCATGCAGAGGACCTCTGCCTTTGAAAATCATTACGTAGTTTGTTTGGTAAGTCATGAGAGGATTCTGTTGTTTATGTACATGGTCAATTCACTGGCCGTATCAATGTATTCAACTGGATTAACCATCAGAAATGCTTGTCACTGTTGTTGATAAAGGTCTTGGCTGCCTCTTTGGAGCACCACAGCAATGGCAGGACACCTCACCCTGCTCTGGAGCTCAGTCTGCCCCCCTGTTCAGTGCATCATTTCCAAGCTTTGGTTTTCTTCTGTGTAAAAGACGAAAATGACCATAGCTACCACATACCATTTCTAAGAATTTATTGGGAAAATACATGGGAAATGACTTTAGCAGAGTGACCGGGAGATGGAAAATGAACTGTCCATGTGCAGTATTATTACTGTTGCCATTGTTGTTGTTGTCATCCAAGACGTGTTTATTCTAGACGGCAATGTTTAAAAGCAGATGTTAGTTAGCTAAGGTACACATGACAAAGTGTCCCGCCAGTTACACGGTTACAGGAATAACAGACATTCATTGATCACCCTCCAAAATTTATGCCGTCTTATTTCTCCCATGGAGCTAATAAATAAAATAAAACCAATACATTTAAAATTGCTAACATCATGCTTATTCCATTAATTCAGGAAAAAAACTGGCCACTTAAAAAAAATGAATAATCCATAGGAAATCTTAATCTTTTTCTTTCTTTTCCAATTCAGAAACTAGTTTCAGGATAGTTTTACTCATTTGTACCAATTCATATGTAGTGACATCTGAATGGTTGTGCCAAGGACACTAGATGTCATTTGCTAAATAAATGATGCCCTTGACTCCAGAAGAATCAATAACCTTATGTGTTTGAGCACTTAGCTTCGGAAACTCTTTGTTTACGCTGGCCTTCCATAGAAACAGGCTGACATATGGATGCTTAATCAAGCATTTAAAGCAAGTATAAATAACAGGCCCTTACATGTGCAATGTCCACAAGCTTGCTAACTTGATTTTCAAGTTTCGTGCACTAGAATATCTAATAAAGGTCATTTAGAACACATTTTAAAATTTAACACTTTAACCTTAGTACATGAAATAGTTTTGTGAATTTTTATAAAATGCATTATGTAACACTGTGGTGGCATAAGCAGATTTTTTTTTATAGATTTGTTTAACTCTATTATATATTTGTGTAACTGGGGCTAAATTTAATTACTGTGTGAAATTTCTGAAAATTTGCGATTTTTCTTTTTCTTTTCTCTCCCTCTCATTCCTCACTTCTCCCTTTAAAAGGTAAGATATTGAGTAGTAAAATGTGAATTGAAAATATTTTTTTTTTATTTCCAAGAGGAGAGAGATTGGGGGAGAGAACACAGGCATGCCAGGGTTTCTAACTGCTGCAAATGAACTCCAGATGCATGTGCCATTTTGTGCAACTGGCTTTATGTGGGTACTAGGGAATTGAACCCAGGTTGTTAGGCTTTGCAGGCAAGTGCCTTAACTGCTAAGCCGTCTCTCCAGCCCACATTTCTTAGTGTAGAAACACCAACTTTAGTTTTGCCTCATTGATGATTCTTTTGCTCATGAATGGGAATATTTTCATTAAAATACTTTAATTTTTTAAAAGCATTATTTATTTGTTTTCTTTTATTGAAAGTGACTTTCTTGCCATTTATGGCTATATTAAATTCTGAAATTAAAGTTTGAAAGGAAAAAAAAACATGTTGCTCAGTGTTTATACCATATAAAAGAAATCAAGTTTTCCCAAACTTTTGAAATCTGATATTTTTAGGACATAGCATGAATTTTCAATTAAAGCAATAGATGAATCAGATTTTAAGAATCAAGTAGTACTTCTATCAAAGCTGCTATTTGTATAATTTTTTAGAAACACTAGCGAAAAATGTCATATGTAGGACAGATTTTTCTAATAATCAAGTATTGATTTGGGAATCTCTAAGTGTAACTTAAAACTGAAAAGAAAGAAAAGCCCCTTCTCCCAATCCTGTCTTTGTACATCACTTTAATTTCAAGTGCATTCGGTTCCATATTTAGTAATTGTACTTTACTGTCTCCTTAGCATATTGTTAGGTATTACATGAAACTCAAAGAAGACACTGGAAGTTATTGACTATCTAGTAAAAACCACGGCCTGCTGGGTGCTTCCTTTGAATGTCTTATTATATTCACTTGAGGCGATTAAAAACCCATGAGTCTAAGTCCCATGATTGGAAAGCTGTGAGCTGCATTGACATGTTTCTCACCAATGTCTGTCAAAATATGAAGCACTCTTTGCACATTATGATGAGAATATCACAAGCCTTCAGAAGTGCAAGGAAGTCAAGTGCAACAGCAATGTATTGAGGAACATGCTAGCTCACTGAAGAGGAGAAATTTCAATGATACCTTTAAATTTCAAATTAATTTATGTCGTGTATTTTCCTTTAAAAAACATAACTATTGTAAGTTCTTTTAAGTTAAACTTCTCAGTGTAGAATATTTGGTACTAATAAGAGGGCTCAAGGAAGAAGAGAAAGAATCATTCTTTATTATTATACATTATATATTTGAAGGCATTTTGTTATAGTATTCTGATTTTGCTTACAATCCAAATATGTCCAGCATATGGAACAATGGAGAACATTTTATCTGCCTGAAGCTTTCAGGAGAGAAACAGTAAAGTACTACAGGACTGTAAATGTGTGGTTGACATGATGTCCTCTAGATATAGGCTGCTCTCAGGATGACCAGGGTTTCTAGGGGCAGAGGAGAGCAGAAGAAATCACAGAAATCTGTCTAGAAGGTTAAAGGGGGCAAAAAAGAGTGGAAGAGAGATTTGGGGCCTATGAGAGGACAGTCAGGTATAGCTCTTGCATTGACCAATAACTGTAGAAGGAAGGGAAGGAAGGAAGGAAGGAAGGAAGGAAGGAAGGAAGGAAAGCTCAAAAGGGCAATATGAATAAGCTGAGCTGTATCAATGTGCAGCAAGGGTTCTGCAGATACAGAACCAGTGAGGGTTGTATATTAGCAGATGACACATATACATACACATGTGTGCTGTGGATATATGAGGGGACAGAGAAAGAGAGTAAATGATGAATTTGAAGGCATTGGTTCATGAAATTCAAGCTGAAGTCCACCAACAGGCTGGCTTATGTATGCATGAGGAAGAGTTGCTTGCTGGACCAGAGTCTGAATTCACTCAGGAGGCAGAAGCCCTTTCTTCCAGGGGAACCTAAACCGTCAATGAATCCTCGCATCTTTCAAAATTATCAAGTGAGAGTTCCTTTAGAAGCTCTGCCAGAGATTGCTCTAGATGCTGGGGATAACGTGCTATATAAAAGAAAACAGTCTTGATTTTAAGATATTTCTAGTCACTAAACAAGTTTATGCATAAGTAAAGCATCTTTCAACCCATGAAAATTCAAGCAGCAAGGAAACCAGCAATGTCACGTGACAGTTTTATTATTTATTATATATTTTAATTAATATATTATATTAATATATTTAATTAATATATTATATATTATATATTATATATTTATTTAGCTCTGTGACTTTAGCTCCTTATTGGAGTCTGGCCCTCAAAATGCATGTGTTCATCCCAACTCAGCAGTCATGACATTTTACTAAGGGAAGTGTCATGAAACACTGTTTTTCTCTTCATGTGTGTATGTATGCATGCTAAATACATTCTGGTCATGGCCACTAATTGATCTCATTTCACTACATGGCCCAACAAACTTGGTCCCTTCTCTGAGCAGTGCGGAAGGGTCTCTCTGAAGAGGTGAGGAGATAGATCTAAGCCGAAGGGCAGTAAGCCAAGAGGAGTCAGGAAGGCGGAGTGGGGCATTGGGTTGGAGCCCATCAATAAGATACACTTTTATTGTAAGTAAAAGGAGAAGTAATGAAGGGCCGGTGAAGTGGTTCATGCAGGCAAGTGATGTGTGTTTCCTGAGATAATTGATCCAATTTCTCTACAGAGAAGAAGGATGAGAAAGGTCACATGCAAGGATCCTTAGGTCTGTATTTCAGGGTTCATGTAAGCAAACCTACAATGAGGAGAAAGACAGGAGGTCAACAAATACAAATGCAATGAGCTCAGTCAGAAGCTTCTAGAATGTCTCTTGCCATAGTGTCAGTGTAGGGCAAGGTGTTAGTGAGAATTTCAAAGGTTCTCTCCATAAAACCAAAAAACTAAGTTACAAAGACCTAATTGCCCTGTGGATATAAAGTCAACTAAGGATATTAAAGGAAATTGACACTAGTGAGAGGGACAAGAAATGACAGGGAGTTTAGAACCTCTCACTTTTCACTTGGATGACTCTGCTCTCAACGTTTATGGCACTGGTATTGATGAGAGTCCATTTTTACTTTAAATGGAGGAAAGTGATGATTTTCTATAAGAAAATTTGACCATTTTCTATTTGGGAGGTCTCTCCCCTTTTCTCTTGGGAAGTCAGTATCCTGGATCAGTTTCTTAATATCAAATGAGAGAGACAAAGCCCAGTATAAAATAATTCTAGTGTTGAAATGGTTATTCAGAAAGAAATGTTTTTGCTTACATGATCATTGGGTTAGTGTTTATCATACATGACAAGATGAGTATGTCTGTAGGTTCACAGACATTACAGTGGGAAACGGAGAGAAATTTGAGTTTTCAGCAAGTACTGCAGAATGAGTTTTGCTTTGTTTGAACAGCCTAGTGTTGTAAAATGACTGTGAAAATGGAAAACCTAATGTCAAGGACTAATTTTTCTCCACCGGCCACTGACTTCATCTATCACTAGGTTATTGAAACAACCTCCCTGCTGGCTTCCTTATCTTAAGTCTTTCTAAATCCATCCTTTGTACTTCTGTCAAGAGCACCTTCCAAGACCACAATATGCCTGGATATTCCTTTTAGGATAACTTCCAAAGGCGAAGATGAGGAGGAGGAGGAGGAGGAGGATGAGGAAGGCTACGACAGTCAAGGAGATGAGAAGGAGCAAGAGGAAAAATAGGAGGGCCAATATCTACTAAATGTTGAATACCATCAAGGCTTCAACTTGAGATATGTTTATTGTTGGGTCCTTTTATTATTTTTTTTGAAGTAGGGTCTCTCCCTAGCTCAGGCTAACTTGGAATTCACTGTGTAGTCTCAGATTGGCATCAAGCACACAGTGATCCTCTTGTCTCTGCCCCCCAAGTGCTGGGATTAAAGGGGTGCACCACCACTCCTGGCTGTTATTGGTTCTTTAAAAATGAATTGAGCTCCATCTCCTAATGTTTTCCCAGTACCTCATCATTCAGTTTGTATTCACGGAACAAAAATCTCACTCCAATGACAATTGTGCCTTTCTAGATCATATCCTTACAGTTTCTTAAGGGCAAGGAAGATTCTTCCTTCACTCATTTCTCATGTTGCCTGAGACATAGTAGGAATTCAGCTATAATTGAATTTTATAGCATTGTAGTCTCTTCTTCCTTTAAGAGAGTGACCCTCCTGAGAAGCACACAGGTAGTAGTGGCTAACCCATCCACACCTGCGTAGTGCCCTGGACACCTGTTTTCTGCCTGGCAGCTGTATGAGTTTCAGCTACTCTTAAGTCAGTTAGAGCTTGGTCACTTTTTGTGCCTTAATTTCTGCATCTGTGAAATGAGCAATAAACATGACGAACTTGCAGAGCTGCTGCAAATCTGAAATCGGATCATGTCTGTGAATCTTTCTATACAACACTCAACCCATATCATTTCAGAAAACAGTAGACGGTGTAGTAACCGTTTATAAATGCCTCGAGGTCCAGGCAATTCTGCCACAAAGAAATGTGAAAGTTTGTTTAAGAAATATTGGAGGGTAGATGCAATTAGTACTCATGAATGCATTCAATGTCTGAAAGAAATTAGGTCAGGCTTTAGAAAAATCAGAGGGCTAAAATGGTGAATAATATTCTTAACTTAATCTGCAAAAGGATTAGGAACTAGCCATTATAATTCATGACTATGGCATTGGAACTTTTTTTTTCCAACTGATAGATTTTATTTTCTAAATTTATATGCGAGATCACATTATTTTAATGGTTGTCATTATTATTATCCTTTTAAATACAGAGGAATTTAGTTTGAAGAGAAACTATAACTTTTGTTTTAATTCCCATTGTGTACAGGAAAACCACGACTTACAGGTTCAAAGGAGAAAGCCTTTAAGAAGGCTTGTAAAAGACCTCATAGGTTTCTTGGACATCAAATAGCTCAGCAAAACAGCATTATGATGATTTAAATGTAAATGAATTAGAAACATATGGATGGCATTCCCTTGGAAATGCACAAGGGTTTGGAGACGAAGAGGAAGTGCTTGACAAAGTGTGTTCCACTTTGCTTAGTACAAAATGTTTGAATAACGGGGAACAATTTTTTGGGGGGGTTATCCTGTGGATATTATCACACATACCATGAGTCTTGAGTTCCTTGGATTTGAGAATTGTGTTAACCTGTCAATGCCATCTCCTGCCACCTTTGCTCCTGAGTCCTTCTCCACATGACATCCTTGGGTGTGTGGTTACCAAGGACCAGTCGGTTCTAAGTAAATGGAAAAAAAAACAGGCACAGAAAAAAGATGCTTCACTTTCTTTTCTTTAATCTGATTTTTCTTTTAGGCTTTTTTCATTCCTCTATCTCTTTCCCTTTACTACCTTTATTCTTAGTTTCTTGTCTCCCATCACCCCTTCTTTCTTGTTTACTCTCTTAAGCAGAAGAGTGGATGAAAACAGGGTGTCATCGGCAGGGATGCTTGGGAGGGGTTGGTGGAATGAATTATCCATTGCCTATAATTTTTTTTCAAAATTAGCCATTTTGCCTTGCATCAAAGAGTGGAAAACCTGAAAAGCTTTCTCTACAGATGCGTTGGCTTTCACCATGATATAAGAAGCTGTACCAGGTCTTGTGATCCTGTGACTCAGTGTCACAGTGTCCCCAGAAAGTCGCATCCTATCATTTCAGCTTAGTGTGAAAAAGCAATTCATCATTATTAATATTGATTCTAGGTATAATTAATTAATTCCTTGCAAACAAATTGGCATACCAACGAGTAGAGAGGCCTGAGGCCGATTCACTGCTGCCCGGTGGGTGCAGGCAGGTGTCACAGTGACAGGCTGGGGCTTTCGTGTGTGTCTTACAAAATATACTGCATCTTGATAAGTCGTATAGAACTGATAGTTAAATCCATCCGCATGGATTTGCTTCCCATATGGAACTAATTGCCCCTGGGATAGTAAAAGCCAAAAGATCTCAACAATTTCAAAAGCTTCTCTTATCTTTCTCCTCGTATGGCTGTTGACAGGAGCGAAACACATCTATCCTCATTCATTATATCGGTCTCACTGAGTGCAGACGTGTTGATGGGGAGCTGTTACAGAACCAGATGGTCCAAGTTGGTCTTTTATGTTCCAAGCATTCTCCCTCCCTGGTTTTAGAAGTCCGCACAAAGGCTGTCCTGTGCTCAGCTGGTCTTGGAGAACCTGTCCTCTTCAATACCCAGCCCCACCTCCTGCTGGGGCTGAGCAGGTCATCTGACTACCCCCCCCCAAATAGATTTCTGGGTCTTTTAACACAGTATCATTAAGTGTGCCCTCTTTTTAAAGTAAAATAAAATCATTTTTGTGCTATTTGTGGCTCATCGAGAAATGAAGTGTTACTCTGGCTTTCAGGATTCAAGTCCTCATCTGAGTTTATACCATGATACACCTCACTCTTTTCCAAACTGCAGAGTTCACAGACCTCTAAATCCAAATCTTGATGATGAATGAGTAACTCTCTCTTTTCCCTCCACCAAGCTTTTATTTTTGTCCAAACAAGTAAGGAAAAAAATTTTAAAAAGTCATCACCATCACAAACTGTAGATAAGGCAAAGGGCCTAGAGGCTTGAAGTCAGGAACAGTCATTCTACATTTTAGCAACACCAAAGATGTAGATTGTCTGGGACAACAAGCCTTCACCTACCCTTGCGTGTTTGACTGCATATCTTTTTTTTTTTTTTTAAATAGGTGGGGAGATTTTCAGAGAGATGGAATTTCAGCCAGAAGAGTTTGAAATAATGGAAATGGGAAATTTGTGTGGGCAGAGAGACTTCTGTTATTATTTTAGGAGGGGGAGTTGGGGGGAGATGGCTGGTGCTTTCTGCAACTCAGCTTCCTCTGTGAAATGGAGACCATAGTGTGCCTTCACCGTAAGATCACTGTGAAGGTCAACAAGCCATGATCACAATGGCATCTGCCAAGGTGGCTTATCCTCACTTTATTTTCCACAAAACCTACCAGTTCTTCCACGTTACCCATCTAGGTTGGTATCACCAAAATATTCCAACCCACTGGTTACCCTGAAAAAACCTAGGAGTTTGCCTTTTATTCCTCTCACCAGACCCCAAATAACCAGTTGTTAAAGTCTCTTTATTCTACTTCCAGATTCTCTTTGTCCAACGCAGCCCCCTTGCTCTTGACTGAGGTCATTCCAGTGAGGGCTATCAAACAGACTTCCCTATGGATAACTCATCAAATTACCAAAGAACAGACTCCAAACCTCTTGGTGTAGGCAATATTTCTTTGCTCTAAATGTACCATGTGTGTATTCCCATGGCTCTGGGACAATGACCATCCTTTGTATTGTATCTGAAAGATCTTTCTGAGAGGAGATTATACCTCCTAAGCTTCAGATCCTTAATACCCTCAATCCTCCACCCTGATGTCATTGAACATAGCCAAACTTCAAAATTTTTGTGAGAATATAGTGAACGCATTTAGAGCACTTAGACCACTATTTAATTTTGCGGCGTGACCTTGGGTAGTTTATTGAACATCTCTGTGCTTTATTTACCCTTTTGGAAGGAAAAGATAGTATCTGGAACACAGAATTTCGTGAGACTTGAGCTAACTAGCAGATGCAAAATACTTCTGAGGGTGCTTATTTTTCCTGTCTTATTTTTCTTATTATCTAACATAAAATGTAGCTCACTAAGAAAATGCCATTATGCTAATTTGTGTTAGAGAGTTAGACAGATGGGCGGGGGATGATGGGCGGGGGATAGATTCTAGTTTTTAATGTCCATTTCATACACTGAAAATAACCTCGCATTAGAACAACATATTTCAAGGCATTTTCCAAATGTCACCACCTTTTGAAGACATCCCCATGATCCCTGGCTTCCTCCAGCCCAACTTACTGTTACCTCCTGTTTCCCTAGCAGTTGCCCTGAATATCGAGGACAGCACTTGACAGTGTGACACGAGCAATACCTGGATGTGTATCTGTGTCTCTCTTAGAAGATGAGCCAGCGGTCTCTGCCATGTACATTTTCTAATTTCATCTCAGCCCTCTTATCCCTTCCTCCACCCCCTAGATGTCACCTCCATCAGAGCCTGGCCACTGGCAAGCGTTTAAGAAAATTTGACTCAATACATTCTGAACTGGGTAATGAGCCATTGTCGCACCTCTGTGGCTGCCTTCACAAATACCTAAGGTTTAATTTGGGAGTGTGGTTCTGTTGGACGTCCTTCAGAGACCAGAATGTTGTCACAGCAGCAGGGACCCCACAGACTTGGCTCCTAGAACATTTTGACAAGAAAAATGTCTGCATTTCAAGATACCTGAGGGTTGATCCCCTGTTTTTTTTCTCAAACACAGTCAGGCTTTCATGTGGTCTTACACTTGTTTATAGATACCCAGTATTTTTCTTGTCGGGCCAAATGTGGCAACATATTATTTATTTGACACCACTGCAATCCATTCGATTGGATGGAAAAGAACATGTTAGTCAAATGAAACTGATGTCTGGTAGCCATGCACACTCACCCAAATAATCTGCCCCTGGATCCTGTTCGCGGCTGCTTCTCCAGCTGCTTGACACCAAGCCACATTCACACACAGGGATTTATTTTCCCTGGCCCTGCTGGGATGCTAAAACTAATTTTCCAATTCAGCCTCCGCCTCAGCTTGGACAATAGCAATACTGTGTGATGACTCTGGAGGACAGACTAAGAGGGATGACTGTTTTAATAGCACTTTATGACTCTTCAGGATGGACTGGAAACATCACCACAAGGAGCAAAAGCTTTTCACCAAAGATGAGGATGCCTCCGTAGGCAGAATCTGAGCTGGAATCAACACCAGGGCCAGAAACAGGGCTGAGGTCCTTTGGGGTAAATTCCAAGAACTGGGGAGGAAGCGTGAGGACATAGCCATCCTGGCTTTCAGAAATGTGTTAATTGTGCAATATTCACAACGAGAGAGAGAGAGAGAGAGAGAGAGAGAGAGAGAGAGAGAGAGAGAGAGAGAGAGAAAGAGAAAGAGAGAGAGAAAGAGAGAGAGAAAGAGAGAGAGAGGGAGATGACAAAATCTTCATAAAAATACGTGACTCCAGTGGATGGGCTCATGGTTTGAGGGGCAGTTGTCAAAAATTGTTGAGACAAAAGAAGACAGCATACAGTAGCTACATTTTCATTATTGTCCTGACCCCCTTCATCCCTCTCTCTTCCTTTTAGGGCAGGGAAGTACATCCATGGATTCTCTTTAGGGAAGGTCCTAATGCATTGGAGTATCTGTATTTGGGATCAAAATATAACAGATTGGCATAGGCAATTAGAAATTACATTTATCTCTCCAGTTAGGTGATCAGAAAGGTCAGCCTTCGTTTCGTGTCTAGAGTCTGAACTAGGAGCACCATCTGAAATTCATTTCTTAAACAGTCAAGGAATGAAGTAGAATTCTGCAAGAAAAAATTCTCACTTCTTATGAGCCAACCAGAAATCATTAGACTTTAGTCAAGGGCCAATGAGAGACTTTTTAAACTTGTGCTTAGCAGTGATGTTAATATGTAGGATTTCTCACCTATTCAGGTCAGGTCTTTTGGGATGTCCTAACTAATGTGTGAGGAGTTCTGCCATGCCAGGGCAGGCTGCCAAAAGTTGTGTATTCATGCAAACCCAAAGGGCCTCCTGGAACAGACATTGTCAGACTTACTGCTGTTTCTCAGAATCAAGACTCTTGAATGGGGACAAAGTTTGCCTTAAGCTTTGGAGCTTGTAAGCATATATCACAAGGGATCCATTTGGGGGAAAATTTTAAAACATGCCAATTAAATTACATATATTTCATACCACATACTGAAAACAATCAATTGGCTCTTTCTTCCAGAGTTGTGTTAAGGAGGATTCAGGAGTTCTATGAAAACCCTCTGGGAAAGAATGTGATAGCCACTGTGTAATACCTGGCAGTGCTGATGTGGGTGCCTGGAGATCACACAGCCCCAGCAGGGCAAAGTGCAGGACTGATGGATGTGTTGTCAAGTCTGCCACTCATGCAGGATATACTCTGTCTGGGAAACCAACTCCAAGTTTTGAGAGCAAGTCATAAGAAATGGAGCCAGCTTAGATGTAATAGTAATTGGGTAGTAATGGGGGAATATGTAGGGAACATATATTAACATATAGTATATGTTAGTGTATATATGGCTAGTAGATAGTATGTGGGTATATATACATATATATGTGTCTACATGCATACATATACATCCACTCACAAAGAGGGATATGTGAATGATATAGCAATATAGATAAGCTGAGCTTACTAAGAAAGTATAAAGTCAGTGTAGAGAGAGGGCACTGCTGTTTTGTAGGAACCCTGTCCTGAATAGTCAGGCTTTCCAGAATTCCAGCAAAGGGAAAGCCAGGGAGCCACCAATAAGAAAAGGAGAAATCAACTCTTAGTTTCAGTACGAGACAAAAGTTACAATTAGACGTAAAAGCTGAAGCAGAAATAATCACAGGAGAGGTGGAACTGAGGCTGCAACCTGAACATGATAAAGCCCAGAAAGATTTCTTGCTTTTTCTGAGATTTCCAAAATTCCTATACTGTTTCTCCTACATCTAAAACATTTTTGTTGTCTCCCCACAGGGGCCTTCCCTGTCCAGTACAATAGCCTCCATTACACATGGCTGAGATTTAGATTTGTAGAGTGAAATAGGATTCGAACCTCTATTCTTTTGAAGACCCCAATAGACACATGTGGTGACTGGCCACCATATTGGACAGCATCGATGGAGAGTATTTCCATCACATTAGGAAGAGATATGGCAAAGCCCTCATCTAAACCACAGAGAAGACAGTGTGTGGGTTTATTTACAGGACAGTAGGGAACATCCTGCTCTAATTATTCAGAGTGGTTGTACTTTCTGCTGTTGCTATGTTGATCATTTCTTGCTTCATCCTCAATGCTGGATGTGTGTGATCATGTTGACTTCCATGGGCTGTTAATTAATTAGCAAGTGGGATGGTCATGTTAGCCATTCAGTAGGGCTTGATTGGGGAGATTCCTATTGACTTCTTACTAGTTAGAAAGCATTACATCTGGCAGGAATCTTGGGACCTAGCCATGCTTCTGGGTGTTGGTTTTTCTCTTCTTCAGTCTTTATCACAGCTATTTAAGGTAAGTCTTTCTATTCATTTTTAACAAGTGAATATATTAAAATATGAAAAAAATAACATGACACAAAAATAGAAAGGTGACCAACGTCCAACTGTAGCTCTGGATTTCTATGATGGTGTATATCTTATAGGAAATGTAAAACATGTATAAATTGGTATAAGTAGAAATGCTAAATTTCTAAGGACAGGGAAAATTATCTGCTGAGTGTCCCAATTTTCTTCCTGCTAACATTCTTACCTGACTTTTTGTATAAGACAAAAATTCCGATTATTTGCTTAAAACTAAAAGTAAGTTATTTTCCTTTGGGGATTGTAGGAGAAAAACAGAGTCTTGCTATATAACCCAGACCTACAACTCATAACTTTCCTGTTTCCAACCCCCAAATGCTGATATCACCGGTAGGTTTATCACTCTCAGATATTTTGTGATTTTTTTTTTACCATTTGAATATTCAGTTGGTGAGGAATCTTTCAAAGTGTTCTCTATATTCATAACCCCTTCACCTGCAGTGCTTTGGGAGTGATGGATTTTTATTAATAGGGAGGGTGTGATTTGCACTGGCTGTCATGAGATTTGCAGATTTTAAAACCAATTCTCCCTGACCCAGCATCAGCACGAGGAAGCTGGAAAACCAGCAATGTTGGGATGAGCTTTCCTCTTCAGTGTTCCAGAGACTAAACTTTGATTTCTAGCTCCTTAGAAATCTATTAATTCTCTCTCTTATGGGTAGTAAGACTGGCTGGTTTTCTTGTGAGAGGACCTCAAGATTTCTTGACAGCAAAGCAGGATGGGTTAAAGGCATAAGAAGTACACCTTTTTCCTCATCCTACCATCCTGACCCTTTGCCAGTGAATGAGAACTGTTGTGTGTTTGAATCTTTGTAACATCTTGGAGAAGTCTCTTTTATAATTGATACTTGTGATGGTTTGAATCAGATGACCCACAAACTCACCTGGTTTGAATCCTTTGTCCCCAGCTAAAGGCAACTCGGCCCGTGAATGGTTGCTGAGGAGGTATGTTTTTTGGCGTTGTAGCCAGCTTCCACTTCGCAGAGCTTGGCTTACTTCTCTGCTGTTTTGCACCTGCTCTGGCAGAAGTGATTTCCAGCCTCTGCCCTTGCCATGCTTACCCTGCCATCATGAAGTTTCCCCTTGAGACTTTAAGCCATAATAAATCCTTTCTATCCATCAGCTGCTTTTGGTTGGGTGCTTTGTCCTAGCAACGAGAAGGTACCTGCAACAATACCTTAAACACTGAAAAACCTCTGGTTTTGCTATGACTCTTCTATTAAACTAGAGTTACTTGGGAGAAGAGGAGAAATAATCTATGCTCAATTTTACAATAAGCCTTACTGGGAATTTTAAAATTGATGCATCGTTTTTGAATAGCTCTCTGTCCTACCACATTTGCATAACTTCTGTCTTGAATGCTGCCAAAGTCACAATGTACCAGGTCACTCTGAAGACATTAGTGACCCAAAGCTATTGTTTTGTGACTACACATTTCTACTTTTGAATATTATTTGTCTACTCTGGTTGGTTTTAATTTAAAAACATTCTTCCAAATTCTATTGCTCTGCTGGAAAATGTCCTTGAAAACGTGTCATCCTTTTCCTTATCTTCTCAAAATTACACGAAGAATGGAAGGACTGCTTCTTCTTATTTATTTATTTTTATTTATATCATTAAAAAATCTTTATTATCCCAAATTAGATACATTGTATGAGCAAATATTGTGTTGGTTTCCCCATTTCTCCCCTCCCTGTCCCCAATACACTGGGGATCCTCCTCAGTGGGCATGCTGGATCAGTCCATGGGGCAGTCCAGCATGCATTTGCTACCTACCATCTGGGGAGGGGAGTGCTTCTTTTTGAAAAATATGTTTTACTTAACCGTGGGTACTATTATCTCTTTTATGTCCTATCACCCTTGGGCACATTTGGAAGAGTCAAGGTAACACTAGTATCACTGGGACACTTGGCTTTGTAGAAGTGCCATCAGAGAAGTCAAGCAGGGAGGGTAGGAATGGTTCAGAATGCAGGTTCCAGGCTTATGCTCACAAGTAGAGGGTTAGGTTCAGGTCCCATAAAGCACTGTGCCAGTTCTTTCCTAGTTTGAATGAATTTATCATCCCCCATTAAACACCAAATTTGAAGTGTTAAAAACCAATAATTATTGAAGTATCTAAATCTTTTTGATTTTGACCTGTTGGCTATCATATTTTATACATTTTACACCAGCACAAAACAAATCCTTAAACAGAGTTTCACGGTTCATCTGCTTGCTTAGAGAAGTTGTGAAATACTATTTAAGAATGTTTTCTGGTAACACCTTCACATATTATCAATCAAATCAGGCATAAAATTTTAAAATGTTAGAATACATTCTTTCCCATTTAGCATGTTTTCAAGGAAGGTGAGATGTATTTTCTTGATGCTTAAATGTCAAATTTTGATCCTTCATATAAAAAAGATATGTTTCTTAACACCAACAATAGTTCTCAATAGAATACTATCCATAGATATTTTGAGTATTTCTACCATGTCCCTTAAATTCTCAAGTTATTTGAACTAAATAACTTGGTTTTAGATACTGATGTCCCTGTTATCCTGTGTTTTTTTTTTAAATTCCACATTTACCATGCACTACACATATCCTCAGTAGATGAGACATGTTCAAAAACCTCTGCTTTTATTTATGAAACATTTGTTCATAATATTATAATGAGAAACACACACTAGAGCTTTTCTTTGAAAAATTTGGTTCTTGTTTTTTTTTTTTTTAATCTTCCAGTTTAGAGAAAACTTTGTTACCTCTTTCTCTTTAAACTGGACAATCTATCTGACTCCATTTTCAATGGGCTATGCACTGATTATTCCATAGAAAATTTATGAGTTTCTTTAATTTACCAAAGAAACACATGGTTCTGCAATTACCACTAAAATAGTTCAATTTTTAATCTATAGCACATTAGTTCTCCTATTTCACTTAGTCCTGAGGAAAATTAAGGCAAAAATATCTGTGGCTTTCTATAGGCCATTCCTATTTGTGCCATGCAGTGCCATTTCTAACTTTATTGACCTAAAAGTCTATTTTCCTCCCCAGTCTTGCTCTGACCCTAATGTCGCTGCTTCTTCAGGAAAGCCAAGATTTCAATTTCCAAGCTGAAAACTGGAAGTCAACTTGATTGGGAGGTCTTACTCTTTTCCAATGTATAGAGAGTTTATAGACTCTTTCATATTCTTGCCTTTCTTCCACTTCCATAACCAGTTTATTCGAACCTCGTCAGTGTTTTCCTGCTTTAGCTGCCTTGAATTCATTTGTCAACCCACCCTGGTCCATCCTGCTAATCAAAAGCACACAAAACTATTTAATGTGTTTCCTTGAAGAACCACTCTCCTGTTCTCTTCCTCAAAACCCTTGGGGAAGAGCTTGGACTCCAAACCCTTTGGCTCCATCTCCCTAAAGACTACAGTTTCGACTTGACTTGCTTACACAATGTTAATGTTCACTCTAGTCTTTGCAGAATGCTTTGGGGTCTTTTAATTTTCTGTCTAATGGAATTCTTGCAGCATAACACCCAGGAAGCACTTTTGATGACATACATTCTTCACACAGGGAAACTGATGCACGTTCAGGGCTAGTTGACATATAGACATAGAGATACAATTTACACCCATATCTAAACCAAAAGTTTCTGTTCTTGACCAACACTTTATCAGGACTCTTCTTTGTCTCTAACCAAATAATTCCATTACATTTTCTAAATTATGGCTTAATGTTGTTGTTGCTGGCTTTTTCTTATTTGTTTTATCAGTAACTTTTCCCCACGCCATACTGCCACTGGAAGCCATTCTTTCTGCCCAGTATAGAATGGTCAACTATTTTTCAAAACCCATCCACAACCTTCACTTCTTTTTTAAAATCTAATCTATTATAACAAAATACTTTTGTGCTGCTGAAATTGCTGGAATATACTTTTATTACATTTGTTAGTTTTCTATGTCCCTATGGGAGACTTGCTTTGGCAAAATGTAGTAAGGTTGATATTCTTGAGTCTGTTTTTGCATTTTTTTCTTTATTTATCAACTCACCCTAGCCCACCCCGCTAATCAAATGAACACAAAGGTAGGTTCTCACTCTAGCCCAAGCTGACCTGTAACTCACTCTGTAGTTCCAGGCTGGCCTTGAACTCACAGTGATTCTCCTACCTCTACCTCCTAAATGCCTGGATTAACCCTATTTTTGCATATCCTTAAATTGTAGAATTCCTTCAACCATATTGCAAGTAGCTTTGTCTCCATGCATTTTCTTGCACATAGTAGGAGATAAATATTTGATAATTTGGTTGAAAAATTCAGTGAGATTAGTTGCTCAAATTGGTTCATTAACCTGTGCTGATCAACTAAGCCCTTGAATTCAGTTGTTTACTCAAATGCTGTGGCCTTGACTGTCATGACTTCCAGTGCAATTTAAACATTCAACAGAAAAACACACATCTAGTCCTATATTGGAGGACATAAAGATCGCTTCAAAAATTCAGTTTTATGATCATTTATTCATTTCCATCAATGAGAATAAAAATATATTTTAAAAGGGTTTAAAAATTCTTCCATGGTAAGGAAGTCAACCAAAAGGAAACAGTAATTCATGGTTCTTTGTAATGCTCTCAGGCTGTGTCTAGGTGATACAACAAGATCCAAACTGTCCAAAGACACCAGCACCTTCCCCCAATTCATTGTAGCTCCCTCAGCTATTAAACCTCCATAGCAGGCTGGGGATGAAGACCCTGGATGCCAACACCCACACACACACACCCACACACACTCCCACCCCCACACACATACACACACATACACACACATACACCACACACACCCACACACACCAACACACCCACATACCCCTCCACACCCCCCACACCCACCCACACAGCCACACCCACACATACACACACTCACACACCCACACACACCCCCACCCCCCTCACACACTCACAAAGATATGATATGGAACACAAGATCTCTATCACCTTTCACATTAAAAATCAATAGGAACTTATTGCTGGAAGATTATTTGTAAATTCTTACTACAACCTCTTGCCTTGAGGGAAAGTGACCATCAGGCATCTTTGCCCTGTTGGGATGCGTCTGTATTGTCATTTAATTTCCATGGGAACATCTCTTGAAAAAGGGAGTAGCAATTGGCCAGGCTGACAGGCATTTTTGATGACTCAACTGCCCTTTGGATCCTAAACCTCAGTCACCTTCTTCTTCCTTATTGTCCTTGATGAGGGACTTCGTATTTTACCAGACAAAACAAAATAAACCTTCTTGCTTTCCCCATTATGACTCTCGTAATTATTTGAAGGGAACTGCTCTGAGCTTTCCCAGTCTCCTCCCACCCCAGCAAAAAATGTCTACTTGTTTGAGCCAAGAGTCCCAGATGTCTCACCATCCAGGCCTTGGATATTGTCCTCCATCCCAGGAATACAAGGAGCCAGATGTGGCCTGAGGAGGGCAGAACACGCTGGACCCCTGGGCGGACCCAGGGCTGCTTTAGCTGCATTCTTTCCTTCTTTCCGTGGTTGCAGGCTGCATGCAGGAGCCTCGCACACAGTAGCAGGGCTCATGGCTTCAGGAGCCTCTCCTTTTCCCTGGAGAACTGCAGTCCCGCCAGGGATCTTTCATCCTGTCCTTCAGTAATTAATTCCTATTTGAAACTATGAGCAAGGCTTCTCCTTTGTGTTTTTATGCCTTCTGTCGTGTTGGTCCCCAGAATGGAGAGGAAACCGCAGGATTCCTGGCTGCTTTGGGGCTGTGAATCTGGAATGGCTCGGATGAATGATCATAGGAGCTCTGCTCAATAAAGCCCAAGCCTTATGGATATGAAAAACAAGCAAAACGAAGAGAAATCTTCCCAAACCCCGTGCCTGTGGGAGCTGTAATTTACCTGTAGTAAAACTAAAGTGAGACAATGTGGGGAAAATCCTGAATCCTGAGGGGCAGCGCCTCTGAGCAGGACATTGACTTTCAGCCTCTGAAACGATCTGTTACTGTTGCAGCCAGAGAGGGCTCACATGGGGATGCACTCAGAAACATGCTCAGATGTCCCCCCTTCTCTGGACCAGGTAACACTTCTTCAGTGGTTTTCCCTTCTGGAGAGCTTCTGGCTACTTGAACGTTCAGAGCACTCGCTGGAGGAAAGGGATACATCTCTTTCACAAATGGACAGGTTCTTGATGAAAGCAGCCTTCCCCTTCTCTACCCACGATCAAGCGATCCTTAAGAAGTTTTAGTCTGTTTTGCTTTGGAGACTGCAGAAGACCCTCTTGGTACCTAAGTGACTTTGCTGTGGCTGTGATAAGTAATGCCACTGGCTAGGTGACTGACACAATACAAACATTGTCTCATGGTTCTAGAGACTAGAAATCCAAGATCGCACTTGGACATGACTGAAACTTCTCTGTTGGCTAGCGGAAGGTCATCTTCTCCTTCTGTCTTCACCTAGATGTCTGTGTCCAACTGGGCACTCATTTCCCAAGCACCTCAAGTACAGTGCCTTCAAGCTCATCTGTGTCGGTTGCTTTACTAATCACTGTGATGAACTTCTTCAAAGAAGAAACTGAAGACAGAAAGGATTCATTCATTTATGGTTCAGTTGACACTTGCTATCCTGGCAGGAAAACATTGCAGGGTGGCTTCTGACTGTAGCAGTGGAAATCGGAGGCAACTGGTTATATCAGAATCAGGAAATAGAGAGATAGTTTGGGAACCAGGGCTGGACTATAATCCATAAATGTCATCTACCAGAGACCTGCTTCTTCCAAGTAGACACCATAGCATGATTGTACAACTTGTCAAAATAGACCCAAAGGCTGGGGACCAATTAGTCAAACACATAACCCTATGGAGGACATTTAACATTAGCCTGCTGCAGACCCTCTTTCCAAACATGTTCACCTTATGAGCTGTTGGATGTTTGGATCTCGTAGGTAGACTCTTCAGTCCATTCTAGTAGCTTCACCCAGATTCCCATATCTGCACTCAGGCACCATCTTCAAGCATCTGCTGCTATGTTCACTGCTCACAGCTCATGTATGTGTCATCTCTGGGGCATGTACTTGGTTGGGGAGAAGAACTGTCTGCCATGGACATATTAGGAAAGCTGAGAGTGATTCAACTGTTTTGTAAAGGGGAAAGCTACCTGGCATACAAATGCCAGTAGGGTCAAGAACACCTCCAGACCAATCTCACGTTGCTAGATGGAGGGAGGTGGGAAAGGAAGAATAGACAAGCTTTCTCCTTTGGGGAAGGTCAGTTCTGTGCGACAATTCCTGCTCGAGGGTTTTCCATACAAGAAGCTAGATTTCCCCTGGGACTGTCTGCCTCTCTCTTCTTTCTTATATCCAGTTCTTGTCTCACTTCCATCCTTTGAACAATTTCCGCTTTAAACCATTTGTGATTCTCATTTCAATTTTTAAAAAAATTGTTTTTAAAAAATATTTCATTTATTTATTTGAAAGGAGAGAGAGAGAGCGAGAAAGAGAAAGAGAAAGAGAATGGGCAAGCCAGGGCTTCCAGCCACACATTTGGCTTTATGTGGGTACTAGGGATTGAACCGGGGTCCTTAGGCTTTTCAGGCAAGCACCTTGTCTGCTGAGACCTTTCTCCAGAACCCTCTCATCTCAATTTCTGTTTCTTGGGAAAACAAACTGAGTCAAGGGCCTGCTTTGAAGTCATAGAACTTGTTTAAAAATTAAACTGCAGGAGCAGATTCTATTTCATTCATCAAATATTTCCTGAGGGTGACACACAGGTGAACTTTTGTATTGGATGAAAGGGTTCTTGAGGGTATAGGTAAGGGATAACTAACCTCTTACCTCATGTGTGCAGCACAATGCCAAGTTCAACGATATTTGGACAGTGTTTTGTTGTGGAGGCACAGTGATGGTGTAGCCTCAACAGACAGTAAGTCTATCATTTTAGTAAGCAATACAAACATATACCTAACTCAGGAGAAGCCAGTTTGTACTGACAGCCTCTGTATATATATATATATATATATATATATATATATATATATATATGGAGATAGATAGAGAGAGAGAGAGAGAGAGAGAGAGAGAATATAACATGATCACAATCCCCTCCTTCACCTCTGCCTTTCCTTCCTCCCAAAGCCCCTCTCCACTTTTTCTTTCCAGTTAGTCTCACTTCTAGTTGGTCTCATCATTTCCCCCTCCTATTGTGCAGGTAGCATCAGCCACTTTGGGGTCATGAGTACCATGGCCACCTTGTTTCTGGTAGACAGTATTGCTGAGCACCATTCCCCTCCTTTGACTCTTATATTCTTTCCACAACCCCTTCTGCAATGGTCTCTGAGCCTTGGAGGGTGTGAGAGATGTCTCAGTGCTAAATACTCCACTGTTACTTCTCAGCACTCTGATGAGTTTTGAGTCTCCTCAGTGGGCACTAAAATATGTAGAGGGCAGTTTGAGAGTATAATATATACATTGAGATAAAAAACAGTAGTAGTTTTTCCCATTAGGGCTTATGGCCTCTAGCTATAGGTTTTGGATTAGGTTTTCAGGATTAAGCATGAACTCCCTCCTATGGAGTGGACTTCAAATCCAATCAGAGAGCACTTGGTTTCCCTATAATAGACACACCACCAATTCCCCAGTTGGCACACTTGGCCTGCCTGGTCAGCCATAAACCTTGCAGAGTCCACTCCTGGCTAAGACTGTTGATGACTTTTCTCCCCCAACACCATGCATAGCTCTTTCTTTCATCATGACAGCTAGTCATCAGGAGCAGGTTTCCAGCTCAGCTCCTGCTTGGTTTCACAGTGACTTGCAGCCCAAGTGTGTGGTGTCTTCAGCAATAGGGTCTTACCATCTAGTTCTGCTGGGCAAACAGGAACTTTGGGGCATCAGGTGACTCCCTGACCAACAACTTGCTAGATGTTATCCTACCCCTGGCACAGAAAATTTCTTATAATAATCTATGACATGTTGTATAAGCCAAATTTGTATATTGAAAGTACAAAATGTGATACGAAAAGAACTATTTCACAGTCGTCATGGAGGATCAAAGCTATATAATTTCAGTGGGAGGTACAGATTGAAGATTTTATAAGGGCGAATGAAGGGGGTGTATGGGGTTATGATTTTATTAGGGAAGTTAATATCAGTAATAGAAGCTTTTCAGTACTAGAGTGCTGGGCCCTGTGTAAAGTAATTCACATGCATTATTTCATTTAGTATTTGCAGATTATCTACGATGTGGTGATTAGTATTAGCTGCATTTTACCAAGTAGGTCTCAAGGCATCATGACAGATTTAGAACCATGCGTTAGTGCAGGATATTGCAGCAAGGGAGAAAATGATGAAGAGAGGTCAAAAGTAGGAATCTACCAATACGCTCCCTATTGAGTGGATGCAGTAGAAACAATGCTTAGAAAGAGAAATTGGGATCCAATGGTCGAAAATATATTTATATATGATTTTGTTAGGAGCCTTCAATTCCTATGGATTAGATATTGTGAAGTCTTACTTGACTTCATTAAGTTATGTCACTTTCTCTTGTCCTGTTTGAAAATTGTATGTGGGAATCTGATCATTTAATTTAATAAATGATGCTAGCTCTTTTGACATAGAGCAAATGAGCCATACATCACATACACCGAATAAAATATTTTTACATTTTCTTCTTTTATGTACATAAAAGGATCCTCTGAAATAACCTAGCAATTGTTCCTAGATTTTTATCAAATCTTAGCCAGAGTCTCCCAATCTAGTTGCAAGTTTCATTCGCTTTCATTTTATCCCGCCTCCTAACCTCTTCGATCTAGTGTTTTCTGACTCAGTACCTCTCCAGCTCTTCTAAAGTCAAAAAAAAAATCTAACATTGCTTTGGGCTTTCACTAATTTTTCCCTGTCCATTCATTATATAGAATCCAGAAAAAAATACTGAAATAAGAAGATACATCTCGTTATGTTATCTCAAACACTTATTATCTCAACAGGTTATCATCTCTGCTTCTCTCGTTAGTCTAGATTCATTTTGCAGTTACAGTTGAGCTATTTATAGCCTTTCCCCTTTTCATGGACAGGTTCTGGGAACTGAGGCATGAGCTTTTGCTTTAGGGCACAGCAGTTTCACCTGACCAGTGGTTGAAAGGCTGAGCAACACAGCGACCATTTATCATTTTGTTAAGTTGACTATTTGTTTGGCTGTTTGTTTTAAGAAACAGTCTCACCCTGTTAATTTACTGATTATTTAGTTGTTGTTTTGAGACAGGGTATCAATCTACATTCCAGAGAGACCTCAACCTCAGTAAAGAGA